>PVJX010003404.1:0-109330 GCA_004027295.1 Dolichotis patagonum
ACTATCACTTTTTGTTCAAAGTGATCTTAGCTTGCTTTGCCTTGTTTAAGTTCAACACACATTAAGGTATGGACAGCTGTTTTGAGGAGAATGAGAGACACTATGACAGCCATTCTTGGCTTCCCTAATGTCTGGTCTTGAAGACCTGTAATGCCCTCCTCATCCTGCTCAGATCAATTCCATACTAGGTTGTTTCATGAGAATTCCCTATATGTGACAATATGGACAACTATTTCGAAGAAAACAAGAGTCAATATGATAGAGAGTGAATATCTCCAATTGTCTAGTTTTGAAATTTTTGTCTCTTACATTGCTTTCTTGTGATCCACTTTGCTCTGTTTTGCTGTGTTTAATTTTATCCTTTTGATATAATTGCATGTATATTTGAGTGGGTAAGATGGATGACCATATTGCTGTTTTTGTCAGATCATGGAACAGAGCTGTTAACAGTCTCACTGTTTGAATGTCTACTTTACATGTGTTAACTTTGTAATCTGAACAACTATTTCCAAGAAGTCAGTATGTAATTTGTCAAGTAATAATTTCTTAGGTTTTTTTTGTTGTTGTTGTTTTCCTTTTTTCCTTGGAATACTGTATTGTCACTACCCTTTATTCTGTTTTTTTTTCTCTTTAAATTATAAAAAAAAAATCAGAGCATGGATATGCTACTAGAATTTGTGCCATACACAGTGAATTTAATCAACATCCTGTTGGTGTTTTTCTAGGGAGAGTGGAAGACAGTGGAGCCAATAAGCATGCTTAATTTCATTTGCAGGCTAAGGAAACAGACTAATGAAACTACGCTGAATAAAATGTATCTTACTAACTAGTATGAAGATTTCCAAAGTGCCAATGTGGTCATTAAAATTATACCATTATTTATAGTAATGACTTTAAAACTTATTGAAAATTGAAACAGATTCTCTTAATAATTCTCATTTTTTAAATCTGGAAAAATTTAGAAGGAATATCAGTTCTTCTTCAAAAAACTAACTTCTCAATGTTTTAGAGACTTGAAGTCAATACTTACAATGGAAAATGATTACATTGACAATTGATGTACAGTTACACTGATGAATTTTTTATCACTCCACTTTCCCTATCATTGTCATGGTTTGACGTCTAATCTTTTTGTTGCCTTAAAACACGTGCCCCTGGATAACTAATCATTTGCATATGCCCTTACCCAAATGAAAGACATCCTAATGAATCAACTTATTCATTCTGTAAGTCAGGGAATATTTTGAGGGCCTACTATAAACCATCACTCTGACAAAACAGAAATAAAATAAGATGCAATCTTGTCCTTATATTCTATATGTTTTAATGAGGGGTAAAATTTATACAGAATCACAATATAGTGAATTAAGTTGTATAATACATTTATGTTCTGCATGAACATAATTAGACTTTGGGGAGTTTCCATTAATGTTTCTTACCAAGTTCTTTGAAAACATAAATCCAGTGATTTCATATGTAAAAAAAAGAGACAAGTATATTCATAGTTAAATGAGGTAATTATAGACATACATTTTAAATTGGTGAGAATATCAATATTTTTTGTGTTTACTCCAACATAGGCTATCAGAGAAATTGAGAACAAAAAAAATATCAAAGTGGCTATTAAGAAATAATAATTATCAAAGTTATTTTTATAATTTTGATTAAGTACAAATAGAAGAAATGCACTTAATGTAATCTCTTGATTAATTCAATAACATTCTGAATATTTCTTTATTATTTTTGAGAGCAGCATTTAAGTATTTTTCTGAGTATGTAAGCTTCTAAGTGTTTCCTAAGTATTTAAGTTTTTAAGTATTTTCCTGAGTCTAAATTAACTTGTTTTCTCAAGTTAACCAAGTCTGTTGTGTTAACATATAAAAATGACTCTTTTTTATAGTTAAACATGCCTAAATCCATAAAAATGTGATGTGTAAAAGTTAAATTCAGGCTAATCTTTTTGGCAAGGAATGTAGAATAATGCATGTGACTATTATATGCTTATTCATTTATAGGAACATTTTGGTCTATAAAACTAGGCTGTCATTTTCAATAGCAGATGGTGATAGGGTTTTGGAGGGAATAAAAATGTAATTCACATTAAAAATAGAGAATGAATGATATCTGATTTAATCATGTAAGATTTTTTTATATGTTCAGAAATTCTCACTATGTAATTCAACTTTTAATATATTGTGCTATGTAAAATAAAGCAGGCACAAATGACAAGTGCCATACATTGTCAGTCATATAGAGAATATAAAATAGTTGTTCTCAGATAAACAGAGTAGGATAGTAGCTATCTAAAGCTAGGGAGAATGCGATGAGGCAGAGACATGGAGACAGTTATTGGTGGGTATTATTGCAGATAGGAGTAAGAAATTCTGATGCGTTATTGTATAGTAGTAGGTTTATAGAGAACTCATATTGCTGCGTAGTTCAAAAACTAAAGAAAGTTTCGAAATTTTTCACCACCAAAACCATAAAAATTTGAGAAGATACATTTATTGTTTTAAAAATTACACATTGTGTACTAATATCAAAATATCACAATATAGTGTCCCATAAATATGTATAATTTCATGTATCAGTTTAAAATAAATTTTATTTCAATTTTTAAGATAAAATGATTGCTATTGGTGTATGGGAATGCTATTGAGCTTTGAGTGCTAACTTTGTATCCTTCTATAGGACCAAATGTAAATACTAGTTCCAGAAGTCTTTTATTGGAGCTTTTGGGATATGTTATGTAGATGATCATGTCATCAACAAAGAGTGATAATTTCTTTGTTCCTTATTCAAATCTCTTTTATTTCTCTCTCTTTCCTTATTGATCCAGCTAATCTTTTAAGAACTATATTTACTTAGAAGGAAGTTAGGGAAATCATACACTGCAGAAAGTTTAAATATCATATGATATCTCTCCTATGAGTGAGGCAAAGTTAAAAACAAAGACAATATTAAAGGGTGGGTAGATAGGGACAAGAGGGTGGGTCTCTTTCCACAGGGAGAAGGTCCAAGGTAACAAGAGCTGGGGGTGAGGAGGAGGGGAAGGGGATATGATTAGGGTAAAGACAAACCATGTACAGGAACATAACAACCTCAGTGGATATAAACTTTATAGGCCATAAAATGAGCTAAGATTAATAACATCAACAAGAATGAAAAAATGAGATAGAGGAACATGAAGATTGAGGGAGAAGGGGAAAAATGGAAGGGGATTAAAAAGAGAAAGAAACAAGCATTAGTGCACATACATAACAAATGAGTGTAAATTGCTTGAACTACAAACATGTACAAATAATATTTTAAAAGATAATTAACACTGCCACAAAATAAAAGAACAGAATCCCTAGTAAAACTGTAGATTGTGTGCCCATTAAAATTGCCAATATGACCAGGCATTATAAAGTTAAATTTGGGGAAGAGAATGTAGCCCTGTGGTAGAATAACAAGCCTATACATTAAAATTCTACATAATAAACACCCTAGGATCAATTCCAAATATTGCAAAACACAAAAGTTTTCAAAATAATATGGTTTACAAGTTGTATAGTATGTGTATACTTTAAAGGAAAAAGACCAAATCATTTAAAGCCCTTGAAATAAACCTTAATAAATACTGCCTTAAAATTCCTTTATAATAATTTCACCTTGCATCATTACATTTGAAACAATAAAGTATAACCAAAAGAAAAAGAAAGAAAATATGTAGGAATTCACCTAACCAAAAAAGTGAAGGATTTCTGCAATGAAAACTATAGCCCTGAAAAAGAAGATTGAACAGGATATCAGTAACTAAGAAGAAATGCCCTATTCCTGGATAAGCAGAACCAATAAAGTAAAAATAATCATACCTATAAAAATGTAATACAATCTCAATCAAAAAACAAATAACATTCTTTATAGAACTGGACAAAGTGATCCTAAATTTACTACGGAACCAGAAGAGAACTAGAATAGCCAAAACAATTCCAGGCAGCAAGGGCACGGTAGAGGGTATCACGGTCCCAGACTTCAAACTATACTACAAAGTTATAGTGATAAAAGCAGCGCAAAAAACAGACAAAAATTCAAACCAAAACAAAAAGATACACAACAGACCCATGAAATGATTGAACAGAATAGAAGTTATAGAAACAACTGGAAGCACACTCGGCTATGTTATCTTTGACAAAGAGGTCAAATCTCTTTACTGAAAGGATAGCCTCTTCAACAAATACTCCTGGGAAAACTATTATTCAGATGCCAAAGGTTGAACCTAGACTGGTATTTCTTACCATGCACTAAGCTGAAAT
The DNA here is from genome assembly GCA_004027295.1 of Dolichotis patagonum. Classification (NCBI taxonomy): domain Eukaryota; kingdom Metazoa; phylum Chordata; class Mammalia; order Rodentia; family Caviidae; genus Dolichotis; species Dolichotis patagonum. Next base: position 4,299 of record PVJX010003404.1, read on the forward strand.
AAAAATGGATTAAAGATCTAAACATCATATCAATTAAACATTAGATCAGAAACCATTAATCTGCTAGAAGACAAAAAATGTATAACTCAAAGATATAGGTGCAGGAAGAAACTTTTTAAAATAAAACCTCAGTTGCACGAGAAATAATACCAAGAATTAACAACTGAGACCACATCATGTTAAAAAGCTTCTGAATAGCAAAGGGAAGTATTAACAGAATGAACAAACAATCTAAAGAATGAGAAAAAAAATTTGCCAGCTATGCCTCAGACAAAGGGTTAATATCTAGAATACATAAAGAAATAAAAAAAATTAGATCCACCAAATTTAAATGCCTAATTTAAGAATGGGCATCTGAAATGAATAGACACTTCTCAGATAAATAAATACAAATGGTCAATAAACATACGAGAAAGTGCTCAACATTGCTGGCCATTTGAGAAATGCAAATAAAAGCAACACTGAGATCCTATATCATTCTGAAAGAATGGCTACCATTAAGAGCCAACCAATAACAATTATTGGAAAGGCTGTGAGGAGAAAGGAGCATTTCTTCATTATTGATGGGACTAGAAACTTATAAAGCCATTATAAAAATCAGTATGGAGATCACTCAAAATACTAAAAGTGGAAATGTCATTTGACCCAGGTATTCCACTTCTAAGTATCTTCCCAAAAGCATTAAAGACATTATACCACAATGACATATGCATTGCCATGGTTATTGTATAATAATTCAAAAGAGCTAAATCTTGGAAACTGTGCATCTCCACCAATGTATGAATGGATGTGCTGGATTCATAACTGGTAGTCAACTTTTAATGCCAGCTGAACTGAATCAGTGTGATGTGAAGCATGGATGCCCACCTGAGGATTGTTGCCAAAATAAAAAGGAGAACTAGAGAGGAAGAAGCAGTGTTGTTGGTTCTCTGTGGTGCTGTTGGTTCTCCTGAAGGAGCTTGTTGAGTATCTTTTCTAATGTGAACTTCACTGTTACCATCATCAGAGGAGCTCAGGACCTTGTTGCTGAGAATAGCTGTGGTTCATTTGGGGATGCTCTGGTCTTTGCTTTACCACTTCCTGGCTCAGGACGAAAAGATGGTGTGCTGTTCAATATTCAGGAGAAGCTTGTCATGCTGGCTTCCTGGTACGAACTTGGCTGTTCCTGATGTAGGAGGAGTTCAGGACCTCACTGTCACTGAGGATGGCTGTAGTAATTTTGGGAGCTCTGGTCCTTATTTTGAGTGTTGCTTCTTGGCTCCAGTGCAGAACCCTCAGCCTGCTGGCACAGATCCTTCATCCCACTGGCACAGACTTTCTAGCTTCCTGCTGACACATGGGCCTTCCCAGCACAGATCCATGAAACAGATCTGCATGAGATATTATTGTGGACTCTAGGCCTCCAATGGGACTCATGGGATTCATTGTCATGGGCTCAAGGTTTTCAGCTGGGCTCACACAAGTCTTTCTGTAGGATCCAGGCCATCAACTAGATTCCTTGGGTCTTAGTGTGCAGACAGATTTCTTCCACTTTTTATATTGAACTCTTTGGGTACTGTCACAAAGTAGTATTATAAATCACTTGCCCTGTACTGTCTTGTTCTTCTTGTAAACCACTGAATACAACAGTGGATAAAGAAAATGTGGTATTTGTATACAACGGAGTGTTGTTCTGCCATTGACTCTTCTGTAGAAACAGAGAAAAATAGTATTTTAATACAGTGTAGAAAATGTATCTACAAGTATACCCAGAATGAATACAATTGTCTTACATATTTTATATTTTCTTTAGCATTTTATTCTTATTTTTAACCTGTATATATGATAAACAATTTTATTAAGGTCTTATAAGACAAATAAATGAGTGTGCTGGAAAAATTAAAGAGGAGTGAAAGGAAGGGGAAAAATTGAAATTTGTTATTTACTTGTATCTATTTCCAAGAGTGAATATAATCATTATGTACTGAAAACATGTACTAATAAAAGTCAAAAATACTAAGAAATTATTCATATATTATGTTAATAAAATGAGTAACAGAATTTATGTTTTGCATAATTGCCCAGATAATCATCAAATATGATCTGATAAAACAGCAGATAAGGACCCTATAATCATAAAACATATTATATTTTACTTACCACATTTCTCAATAAATAAGTGCTCTAATTAAAATGCTGGTAAACCACACCCAAACCCAAGCCTCATATAAAATCTTTTCATATCAGTTATTTTTTCATGAAGTCCCAACAGACTTCAATCAATAAGTGTGCAGAACATCAATAAGTGTGATGATGTGGAAAAGATAAGAGCCCAGCATTAAGAGTACTGCTTGAAACAGTTCAAGAAGGGTACAAAATGTCTGTCAACATTTCTCCAATTATTTACTATTTATTTATCTTTTATACATGGATACTGTGTACTGTACCTAAGGCTTTTGCACTGAGCTGTATCCCAATCTGTTTTTAGTTTAATTTTTTTTTAATTTTGAGACAATTTTCTTATCACTAAGTTGCCTAGGTTGGACTCTAGCTTGCAATGCTGAGCCTTGGCCTCCCAGAGTGCTAGTTATGAGACACCATGTCCAGTAGTATTCTAATTTTATTGAAGTTTTTAAGCAACAATATGCTGTCTCTGTCACTATGATCTTTTCAGAAATAGGTTGGCATCTACCAAATCCATGTTAGATGACTTTTGTTGCAGAGATAGAAACTATATGTCAATTTGAATCTGAATTTTCATAAGCTAGTATAGAAAATTCATTTTTGAGAGAACTTCAATATGGAATTTTATTTACTGTTTGATCTAATAGCAAGCAGTACATTTTTATTGTAGAACATTATATAACATTAAACTTAACCTCTTCTAAAATGTGATTTTGAATTCATAGTAATTAGATTTTACTATTACATACTTATATATTTTGGATTTTTAGTCAGTTTATATTTATAGGTGTTTTTGTTCATACTCCTAATTGACTGTCAATCTTTCAACCAAGTTAGATTCACTCATCTGAAGTAATTACATTATTTGTCATTGTCATGAATCTATCTATAATAAGTTGTCAGTTTTCATTTTATTGTTTATCTTGTTTCATGACACACACTGATATCTTTGCTCAGCACACTGAGAATGTTGTTTCACTGTCTTTTGACTTCTGTTATTTTAGCCTATATGTTTAGCTAGAATTTGTTCTTTAAATATAGATATTTTCTATTGGCCTCCAGTGTCTTTAGAAATTGTTATTGCTTTTTGATGTTTAAAAGGCTCACTATATTTGTTATCATTTTCATTACCAAAAAACAATACTTAACACATTTAAAGAAAGAGTAATTTCATTTCTCCATTGTTTCAGTCGTGATGGGCAGGATTCAAAGCTGAGACATCATGGTGGAGAGTGTGCAGAGGAAAACTACTTACCTCCTGATGGATAAGAAGCAAAGACAGAGAGATAAGCCAGAGAGGAATAAGGAAACTGTACATGGTACCCAAATCCATCTATGCCTCCATGACTTACCCAGATACACTCAAGAGTGTGCTTTAGTAATCTTGGTTTATCTTAACCTAGTGAAGTTGATGTACCAATATTAGTGGTCAAACTTCAACTCTTGTCCACTTTGCACCAAAAAAACCCTCTTTATCCACTCTTTTTATCCAAATAAATATTTATAATTATGCCTAACAATACAATCATTCCATGTACAACTGGAAAGGTAATATAACATCTTCTCATAGTCTCAATAATTCCAGTATTTTTCAAAAGTCCATATTCAAGGTGCTTCTGAAACTCAAGAAAAACCCTTTCTTGTGAAACTTCATGAAAAATTAAAAAACAAAATGTAAAAAAATGAAAAAAAAAACTCTAGTAAATATAAAGTTCATAGTACTGAGGTACAATTGAACAAGGTAAACATTCCTATTCCAAAAAGGAGGAATGGGGGGAGGATGCAATCAGAGAAAAAGCAAGAAATCCACCGGGAAAAATATGCATTTTCACTTCATATTTGGTCTCCAGGGAATAGAGATGACATGTAAGTGCCAGAGGTCTTGGTCAGCCCTGCATCACATGGCCTCTCACTTGAGCTCACCCTGCTCACATCCTGCAGCATCCCTAAACAGAAGTTCTGCATTCCTGGTTTCTCTAAATTGTTTTCTGAACTGCAACTTTGCTTCGTTTCCTGATCATGCACTGCCTTCTCATGAGCTTCTTGGTGGTCTCCTATGCCTCCTCTTGAAATCTAAACTGAAGGCTCCTTGACCCTATAACTCTTTCATTATATTTGCCAGTAAATGCACCATCATATGAACCTTAACGTCTGCTGTTAGAGGCTGTCGTGAGGTTCCCTTAAATCATGACTGCAGAAACCTTAGAGTACCTGAGTTGGATGTTAGGAAACAATTTCCTAATAGGTTCTATACAAAGTTTTTTTTTTTTTTGGTGCTGTCATTATAGCATTAATCTTGTTAATAGCCACACCTCCTTTGGCCCACATATAAACCTGGTCGACTTTTGCTCCAAATTTAAGTTTTTCACATCCTTTTGCTTTGCCTCTGGCTTCCAGTTTTCACTATGTACAGTGCCTGGTTAAAACAAGCCATACATAGCCATGCTACAGTCTAATTTTGGGCTGTATTTATTTTGCCAGGTTAATTAATCAAACACTCTTAGTTTTCATCTCTTGCAAAATATCAGGGGTATGGACAAAATGTAAATGATTTTTCTGCCAGAGTACAACACAGATAATGTCTAGTCCAGATTCCAAAGACTCCCTTGTTTGAAACTAAAGCTTCCTTCTCTGGCCTTCACTGTCCATATTCCAGTTAGCATTTTGGTATTTGGAGCCCTGACCACAATCATCTGTCAGGCTCTGGGTTTCTTAGTGCTCATCGCCATACTTTTCCAGCTCCTCCAAAAAACTTCCCAAAAAATATAAACAATGTTGTCAGGTTGATTTGGTACACAGTTTCAAGGGATTCAATTCATGATCAACTGAATCCACAGCAGAAAAATCACACTGGAAAGATATGGCAGGGCAAAGATGCTTTATTTGTAAAGGTTTGGAAGGAAAGCAGGAGAAAGATTCAAGAGAAGAATGAATGAAGAACCAAATATATTAACCAGGGTCGTGTTTCCTGACCCCCTCAAACGCAGCCAAAAGCATGCTTCATTAATCTGCCAGCTGTGTTTTAATCCAATGAAATTGACATATCAGGGTTCATGGTCACACTCTCATCAGTATAAACATGACAGTATTTAACTTGGTGCTCTATATATGGAATAAGTTTAATTATATAACTAATAATTAGGTTTTGTTCATCAAAGCAGAAGTTACTCTCATAAACAATCTTTTCTTTCTGTAATATTGGTGATTCAACCCAAGGCAATGAACTATGTCCAAAGTCATACTTGAATTCTCTTTTCTTTATTCTTTTTCTTTATCTTTATGTCTATTTGTTTATTTGAGACTGTGCCTGGTTAAGTCACTAAGCTGCCTGGGCTTCAGCTGAGTGTGTGATCTTCCTGCCTCAGTCTCCCAGATTGCCGGAATTACAGGCATGTGCCTCAACAGCTAGCTTCATCTTTTGTTTTTCCTCATATATTTTCAACAAGTGATCTCATCATACATTATGGTACAAATCACACCAAGACCTGTATAAGCTCTCATTACATTATCAACTTTTGTTTATTCAAGCAATTTCACATTTTTATTCATTATGATAGAATGTTTCCTCCACTTTTCAATTTTACAGGTACGGAGTACTTATTAAATGTGATTTTAGACATCATTATTTTAGATTTTTAATAGCTTTCTTGTCTTTATCTTATGCTTTTATAAGGAAAATTATTTTTATTTCAATATTTTTATAATTTATATATTATTTGTAGGTTTAAAATTTGCATGACTAATTGATATTTAAACTAAAGTTTATCAAGTCAGATTTATTAGCTTCCAGGATATTGTGGCAACTGATTTGTTTCTACTACATTAGTTGTTCATTTGTTTGTTTGTGCATTTATGATGCTAAGGACTAAACCCAAAATTCACATATGATAGGAAGTATTCTACTACTGATATATGCGTCCAAGTCATACTAGTTTAATTTTAATCTCCCCTTATAATTTCTACAACATAAATGTCTTACATATTCCTCTGTTTTGTAAGATTTAGGAACTATGAGAATTATATAGTGATTGTGATCAGACCCTAGCCTTTGTAAAATCTCTCAACTTTCAGTTGCCAATAAGGGAGCCTGGATTTTTTCCTACATATGTTGTTTGACATAAACTCAAAGGGGTGGCAAAATGGCATTATTTTAAGAATATTCTCAAGAGGTAACAAATCCATTTCATTATCCTTTGTTTGAACATACAGTCCTAGGTTTCCATGGCAATTCCTTACCTCCAGAAACATTTGAATGCTTTAGCTCCATGCAACAGAAACTTGACCCTTTTAAGCTTAAATAAACATAAACTGCTGTCTCCCATAAAGAGATGGGAGAGATATTTTTTAAGGGCAATAAACTGCCTCCTCAATCTTAATATTGACTCATGCTTTTTTTTATCATTTTTCTGCTGTCCTTAGTGTATAGACTTCATTAAAGTGTTGACACTGCAAAATATTTGCACTGCCTCCAGCTCCATAGACACATCACAGGCAATCACATATGGAGAGCAACAAGCTAGCAAAAAGTGGTAGAGTTAACATAAAGGAAAACTTGTCTAATAAATTTTTAATGAAACAGATCTACTTGTAAATGGTGACTCCTTGTTGGAAAGTTAATTAGGAATATGACTCAATTTGCATATGCATATTTTAGAAAAGGAAGAACACATTTATCACCTACTAAAAGGATTAGATGCTGTGAACTGGTTTTTAACAAGATGATCTCAGTATTTTCTACCTTTTTTTCTTTGTAGAAGCCCTATGAAGTGATGTCTAAGTTCTGTTTATTTGCATATGAATCAAGCTTCAGTAATGTCTGAAAAAATGTTGAAAACATAATTTATTTAACTAATATAATTGCCAATATGTCAGGAAAATATATATGAAAACTTTTGAAAAATATTTCAAGCACTGCTTTTTAATATTAAAATTATTTCCTGTACACTCCTCACCTAGATTTAAAATCAGTTGTTCAGACTGCCAAAATAATGCACTTCACTATATTAAAATTTCATATTTCCAGGTTATCGATTACCAGATACACTTGTCTTGCTGAAGATATTATGGCATAGGCTTGCTTTTTAAACATAGATTTCAGCAGTTTAAATGAACAAATAGAATTCTAAAAAATATGAATGTTCATGCAACCTATCTCAACCACTGCTTGGATGACACATACAATGTATACTTTAGGGGCACAAAAGTGCTTTTTAATGCTTAAGTTGGTACATTTCTATATGAAAACCAAATACATAGTAACTTTGTAGTCATTTAAACTGTCTTTGATATTGGAGAAAATAAATCTTTGTAGTTTAATCACACACTTAATGTGATTCGTTATTTTAATGGGATCATTTATTATACTAGCATTCTCTTAAATGTTAATGTATATATTGATCAGTTGTGCTTTCCTATGTGCACATAAAAGAGCATCTTTGCATATTAAAGATGCAATAAGTCCTACTATTGTAACAACCATGACTTTACCATGATTCAAGCATTTCCCAGGAAGAATTCAAGGCACGGGACACTTTTCACTCTGAAGTCATTAGTTTACAAATCTAAAGTGATAATGTATGTAATCTATACTGTTTATAATTGTTGTAGGTAAAATGGAAATACCTTATCGGGTCCTGACCTAGATCCCCAATCTCCCAAATGAGTGTATGGCAGAGGCTTAAATAAAATGAGACAAGTGGTATGATTTTAGGGTTCCAAGAGGGTCAAAACCCTTTAGCTAAGCTCGAGACTCTGAGGGCTAAGACAAAGGCTTATCTGGACAGCCTCTTTTATTAGGTCCAACAACAAAGGGTGGGGAAACTGAGGAAAGTACAGTCAATGAGCAGGACCTTGGGATGTCTCCAAGTAATGAATCATGTCAATTTAGTAGAACCGTCTTATCATGAAGACATGGTAGGAGTGAGACTGTAGGAATAATTCCCGCAGCTGCAGTCTCTATCTACTTAATTGATGTTGAGCCAAGTGTCTGCAGCTGTGACCTTATCTTGCCCTTTGAGGTATCTGGTCTCACAGGCCACTACAGGCCTCAACCAAGACCAGTGATTCATAGAGTTTCACTTACTGTGAATCAGCTCCGGTCACCAGGCAAGGGGCCGAGGCCTAGGACAGACTCACAGATAAACAAAGAAGACCAATTAGTTAATTTTAAATTCCACTCAGCCACTGGGTAGTGGTCTCCAACAATATGTTAAGTTTCTGACAATTTGAAGATGTACCCCTTGGCATCGTGCAAAAATGTAATTATTGTTCACACTGATAATAAATATTATTCAGACTGCTTATGTAAACCTCATTGTAAAAATTATCTCTACAAAATATTGCTTGGTAAAACATGGAAAGTATATTAATTTACATTAATGTAATATCAAATATACATAATCAGAAGGTACCAAAATGTTAAATGCCATTAAAGTATAAAAGGTTCCCTGTGCATCGTGAAGCACACATATATACCACACGACAGGAAAAGTCTCCATCCTGAACATAATGACTATTGAAGAATATCAGCAAAATTGTTTTCTTTATGAAGCAGATAATTCATGTGTTATTTCCTGAAAGGTAATTGATGACCTTAATTTACATTTTTCTTCAAGTAAGTACATGTGTTAATTTTAGTGATCTTTCAAAAGGTACCGAGATCTCACGTATACCAACAATGTCACATTTTTATTATATACGTGGAAGAGCATTTGGTGGGAAAATATTTTATATGACTCATTGCTATGAGTTTCTATTGTGGACATGTGTACCTGGAAAGAATGCACAGTGGAGCAGTACTTTGCCACTCAGAGTGATAAACTTGTCTCACTTGCAGGAAAATGGATACATCTTGAGACCATGTGTCAAGTGAAATAAATCAGACAACATGTTTAAATACTGCACAGTTTATCTTATATGAGTTATAAATACAGAGCAAGTGAACGATTATAAGAAGCAGGGGAGTCAGCACCATTTACCAACTACGGAGGGAGATAACAAGCCCCCACTGTGAACCAGTGCATGTGTGGGCCACTTCCAGAGCAGAGGCAGCCAAACCCAACCCTCTTCCAGTGCAAGGGCTGGCAAACAAGAAGTACCCCCACCATAAGTGTCCTGCTGATCCAGCGAAACATAGGCTGTGATAGCTATTTAGGTGAAATGTATTTTGATGCTTGTGTTGTTTTGTTGTTTTACTGACCTTGCAGGTCTGGAGCTGGTGTTTTGACAATCTGTTCAGAGGATAGTGGTATGTAATGTGGCATCTAGGGGGCATCTCTTTCTGAAGGTGGTGGCCATTGTTGATCCCTATGGTCTTGTTTTGAAGTCCTGTATCATTTTCATTGTATTCTTGGGTTGGGTTTTATTCTCTTTTGTTTTGCTTGATTTGTTAAATCTGATGGCATAAGCAGCCATTTCAAAGATAGCAAGATATATTATGGTAGTCATTTTGGATTTACTATTGTCTTATTTTGAAGTCCTTTATTACATTAATTGTTTTGTTTTTATTGTTTCTATTCTATTCTGTTCTGTTTGGTTTTTTCTATGTCCAAAGTTACCTGCAGCTATTTTGAAGAAAACAAAAGGCATTATGGTAACTATTGCTGATTTTGTAATGTTTTCAGGTCCTGTATTACTTGCACTGGTTGGTTTTGATTGGTTTTATTATTTTATTTTCCTTGGTTTTATCCTTTTTAAAATAAAAATAGAAGTAGGGATGTTCATTTTGTTCAAGTAGAAATGGGATCAAGAAATGGAGGGAGGGAGAAGGAGAAGAGAGATAGATGGGATGATAAAAAGAATACATGGACCAATTCCCAAGGAATGCACACACTGTGGAATGCAAATGTATTACTAATAAAACTTAAAATGGAAGAAAAAAACTGACAGAAAAATAGTCTAAGAAGGAAAAGAAACACTCAACATGAGTGGAATCTGTGGCAAATGATATCTTACTATGCCAGATGCAAGCAGGACATTCACACACTCTGACTTCTTTCCTCCCTGCTCAGCACGTGAAGTCTGGACCAAGATTTTAAAGTTAATTAAAATTTTTGTCGGGGCCACTCTTTCAAGAGAGTCGAAGTGGAATTAGAAAAGATAAAAATCACAAAAATTAGAAAAAAACAAAATGGTAAGCTTTTAATCAATATCACACAAGAATAGCCAGAAAGAAAGGAATATGTACACTAGCAAATTCATTGAAAAATTTTTAATTGTATTAACAAACAAATTGCAGTAAATAGCACAGTCTACAGATCAAAGATATGTCTCAATAGGTAAGTTAGCAAATGTGCTTAGCAAAAATCACTAACATGGTGTATGGGAATGGGTCTTGAATATCAATGTGAGAAAAAGAGAAGAAAAACAGGGCCTATACTCTTTATTTTGGTTGATATTTTTAAGCACTTCAGCAAAGAAAAAAAGTAGGCCTAATTAAGAGTATATGTATTCTAATTCTTAACTTCAACAGTGAATGACTCTAAGGAATAAAAGAAGGGTTAAGTTGTGAGGTTCTATTAGCAATATACAGTGTCATTTTCTAAAATCCAGTTTTGAATATTAAGAGATACTTACCTATTTGCACGTGATGTTATTTTTAGAATTTAATTGATCAATATTTATGCAACATAGGAAATTCTTGTATATGTCCTTGTCCTTTCCACTCCAAAGCAATCACGCAACTCTGTCATTAATAAGGAGAAATAATGTCAGCCATATCTCACTGAAGCTGAAAAGTACTTCCACTGATGCTTGAAACTAATATTTCCTGAAATAAAAGGAAATCTACTTAAAATCATATATGCACTGTAATAAACCTGAGAAACTATGAAAATATTGTCTATTTTAAATATTATGTAAAAAATACAGCATAATTTGTAGAAAAATATAATCACAATTTTTTTCTTCCTGGATTAGCCAGTGTTAAATTTTATAATCCCTTCAGAGGAGAGGTCTTTCAAGCCAGGTGCTCGCTCTCCAGGGCTCTATCACTTGTGGATCCTTGTAGAAAAATAGGCCAATATTAGTTATGTGAAACTGAATTTTGAATGTTCAGATCTTCATGTCACATGATTATCAAACTTAATAACTCAAATGATCACAATGATTTTTAAATATGTATTGTATCCATTATTTCTCAAAAATAAGGGTAAAAAAGAATTGTTATATTTCAAAATGAAATTTTATTATTTAGTAGTTTTTTTCACTATTCTAGGAGTTTGCTTAATGATAAAGATTTTATCAAATTTACTAAGAATTATTTCTGATTACAAGCATTTATCTATTCTAAACCATGCTTCTCTATTGATCACAGTTATATTAAATTAAATTAGTAATGCTTTCACAGCAAAAATGCCTGGACTAATATAATCCATGTTCATAATTATGCATATTAGATTAATTTAGCTTTTATATACTTTAGTATGCTTGTGTGTAGTCAGAGACAGTTGGACCCCATATAGTTAGCTGCATTGATCTAACACCTCAACTTTTGCCACGTTATCATGCTATATATATATGGACAGCATAGATTCACTGCCCATAAAACTCATTTCTCTTCTTCCTGAACACTTGATCTTTACCAGTTCCGTGTCTTTCTTGTTAATAATTCACAATGGAGCACAGCTAACAGGTGGGAGAATGTTAAGGGTATACCTTCCACATTGGCCCAGTAAAGACCTCATTCTCTCTCTATGTTTGCTGACTGGGATATAAATGATGTACATGTGACTTCATGTGTCATTTATTATAAGTGTGTGAGGAAATCTGGAATCGCCATATGGCTGATTTCCCATAAAAATATTAATTGCCCTGTACGAGAATCAAGAAGATTTAATATTTTCAATTGAAGAAATGTAGGATTTGTCCCTTATACCAGACTCTATTAACCAAATCAATTAGACATCTTGTTAAAAATTCCATTTCATAAGGTGTCATCAGAGTGTATAGTGAATACATAATTTAAAAAGTATTATAGTAAAAAATACACTGTAGTTAATTCTCCCCAAAATATTCCCCTTGAATTTGGACATGTTTATTACATTTTTCTGCCATTTGCTAAGACAGTTTAGAGATCTGCTTTCATGAACATCTTTACAAGGTGTGATTAAAAACTCCCAGTGAGTACTGCTGCTGAGTGCTATTCCACAGAAAGTCTCTAAAATGTGATCTTCATTCACTTTATTTGCTGCATATAGCTCCGTGCAGGTTTTGGAACTTCCTCAAAGTCAAAATGACCATTAAAGTCAATATTGTGAATCGATTCAAGACATCAAGGCAGCCATAAAAAACACAACTAACATCAAGAAAGAAGATTTGCAAACCTGCTTCTGAAAGTGGCAATAATGATGAGCTGAATATATTTGAACAAGGGGAAAAAGTTTGAGGGAGATTAATTGAAATGTGTTTTTACTGTAATAAAATTTTTTAAAAATAATTTAAGAATTCACCTTCTTTTTAAATATACCCAGCAGTTTTTAGTGTCAGCTAGACTTGCGCCCCAGGAACAGCCATTGTAATAAATCTGATATACACCTTATAGTTTTTCAAATGCATATATTTGACACTAGCTTAGTTTCCCTCAATGCATTAGAAATGCAAAATTTGGTTGCTTTTCTTTTCTCACTCAGTGCTCTTTAAATCCATCATGTTGCTGCATGTGACCTACAACCTCAGCCCCAAGCACTACTCAGGCCTCCGTATGGTGCATCTTATATGTTTGACTATCACTCCACTCAGGGTCAGAATGCAAATGGTCTCCAGTGCCCTCAAAAGAACACTGAAATGACCTTCTGTACACTCCGTGTTGGATCTGTGTTTAAGTTGCTAGGATCGCGTAACCAGGAGAAGGGTCATAGGATATCTTAATACTGTATTGAACCACATGGTCCCAGACAGCTCACTGAAGAGCACAGTAGATTTCCTGTCTCTGTAGTAAGTGTGACACTTCTAGTATTCCTTTATTCTACATATGTATTCTCATGTAACTTTAAACATTGTAAATATCTTTCTCCAAGTAATGCTGTGGTTAAAAGAGACTAAAGCATTGTTTATTATTATGAGAATATTACAAACTTATTATGCAATAAAAGCAAGGTACTGAAATCATAATGGTAGAAAAATAGACTAGCTGGATGTAATTACTCTGTAATTGTGGGGTTTCTTTGAATAGAAACTTTTTTAGTTAGGCTGACTTTCTTGATACTTCATGCAGTGAAAAAATAGGCAATATTATCAACCTACCAAAATAAAACCTTCAAAAAAAATCTTATGTTGTAAAGATTAGTTACATTTAGTAAATTAGTAATATTTCATGCATAAATTATGATAGGTTATATATTGATAACTGTACTTATAATTTCTGTGACAGTATATAATATATATTCATATAAAATAGATGATAGATAGATATAGATAGATAGATAGATAGATAGATAGATAGATAGATAGATGATAGATCTGAGAATGAGGGAAGATAGGAGAGGAGGGAGAGAAGAAAAGAAAGTAAAAAGGATCAAGATGGAATATGTATGTGTACAAATTCACAATGTGTGCATTTGCAAACATAAACTATAAAAGGAAAAAATAAAATTTATCTCAGTAAAATTTTGTAAGTGAATGATTTAAAGAAAGTTATAAGTCTCAGAAGCACAGTTTCCAATTGTTTACATATTACTCAGTTTGGTTATCCAATTACTTTCTAAACTATCAGTTAATCTTTCCATGTCAGGACTAAAATTTAGCATCATCAAAGTTTGTAAGATTGAATATTGAGACAATATGGACAGTTCAGTCAAACAATCTTTTTTTCTTTCCCTCACTTGTAAAAGCTAGTTCAAAGAACAAGCCAATGGCCTGTTGGCACTGAGCCTTTGCACACCACTTCCGTAGCCTATAGCTCACCCTGTGCTGTACTGAGAATTCATAGCCAACAGTGAAGAGCCCTGGACTCAAGCACAAGCTCTGCTTTTGTCAGCTGTGATCTGCCAGCTTCTCTGTGCTTCACTCCCTTCATTTGTTAAATGGAAGCAGTAAGACTTCACATCTCACAAGCACAGAACCTACTACGGCATGTGTGTGTGTGCTTTGTGCAACATCAAGTATGTGTCAATTGTTCACTAAATGACAATAATCCATGTTTTAAATTTTTTTCTCCCATGTGAAGGTCTAGAAGTTTCCCATAATGCTAATAAACTCTTTCTTTATGTATAACTTCAGATTATAAGGCTCTCTGCTTCAAATACTCTGCAGCATAGACATGATTCACAAAGATTTTAGCACTTAATTATACTCTATATTGTATTCTTTTAAGTACATTTTATAGGCATTAATTCTGTCTCACACGAAGATGCTACAGCTAGAGATCTTTTTTATGTGTTTCTGGTATTAGCCACAGTGGAGGTGGAGGTAGTAAAATTTTCTGGCATGCTAATTGTTCTTCACAAAGGATAGCAATTAAAAATAATTTGATGGAGTATGTGCATGTTTTGCAATAATTATTACTTCATGGAGCTTTAAAACAAGTCTGTGATTTTTCATAAAAATTTATATTAAATCTTGGGCTTATCATCAGCTAGATATCCATAAGATGCCATTGCTATTTCTTACCATATCCTAAATGATAATAATTCTGACTATTTGCTTGGTTTATTACATAACAATGTCCGTCGGTGATGACATACACTTATGTGCAAATGGAACATTTAGTAGGGCACCGAAGACTGATTTTAGGACAGAATGTATTTAATAGAAATGTTGAGTTAATTTTACTCAGTGTAAAATCAATTACATATGCTGTCTTTGAACTACACCATGCATATGACTTCAGCTGCCTAAACTGGAATTTGTCAGTGTCTCTTGCACAAATCCCCTTCCCTCAGCAGGAAGCAGAGTTCCTTTCATCACAATCCTTCAGATTCATAGGAAAAGGAATTGGGAAGCATGAAAAATGAAAATGATTAAATTGAAAATTACGTTTGATCTGAAATGACTCAACAATTTTCTGTCATACTTCCCATAGTATGGCCATTCTTTTTCTGCAGCCTTCAGAACTTTGTATATTACAAGGTGAAAAAATAATTTTACCCTTGTTTAAGGGGCTTTCTATGCAAATTCCCCACTTTGGTACACAAATCATTTCTGAACACTGCTCTTATTTGCAGTCTCATCACTGTCCTCTGTCCAACGCGTGAACTGCAGAATACAAAGCTTCTCAGTTTATGCTTCAGAGATGATTGACTCTTTGTTTTGCAGCAATTAGGTCTATCTTAGGATGACTTTTCTTTTGTTTCAGAGATGTATTACTCTTTTGTTTTTAATGAGCTGATATCACTTCTTTTTGGAATCTTCTACTGATCCTATGTACTCTAATAAAATTATGATACAAGTTTCCCAAACACTACTTCCCAAGACACACATGCACACGCAATATTTCATGAGTACATCTCACCAATACCCATAGCATATGAGGAATCTGTTGAACTTTATTGTTATTGTTTTTGCCTCCTACACATCCTGTGTTGACCTCCTTTAGACAGAATCTCTTTCCCTCATATATACATTCACAGGCCCTACCTTTGTATGACTGCTGTAATAATTTAAATAGAAACTTCTTAAACACGTGCCTTAGTTAAAAAGTTTGATATAACACAGAATTTGTGAAGACTGGAGATTAATAATAATATAGTGAGTGTGTTTTCAACTTCTTGCTTTATCTTATACCCTCTAAGCCACATTTTTAGCAGAGAAAATAGAAACATTAGGCTTTATGTTTTGAAAAAATATCAGAAAGAACTGGATATCTAAGATAATTTCAATAAGTAATAATAAGCTACCCTTATTCCAGAGCAATAATTTATCTTAATGAATATCTTTACCATGCACAGATTACTTAGATATCAATTTCCTACTAAAGCCATAATTTAAAAACATAAAAATGGAAATTTTTTAAAAATCAGGTAAATTTTGAAATATTGAATATTGAAATAAGATGAAGTCACCAGAATTTTGCTTTCTGGTGATAACAATTCCTAATACTGCTATACACCTGCTACATTTTTCAAGTCATACCTATAGATATATTTGAAATCATTATTTAAACATTTTTGATAAGATTCTTGTGGTTTTGAACCATGTTTTAACAAAATCAGTAATAGTTACAGTGCAATCTATCTTTCTTATACAATTTTTATGTATAGAAATATTACTTTATATTGAACAGTATGTCTTAAAGTGCTTTCCTTTTTAATAAACCCAAATTTATATTACATATTTCACTGTATCTATATGGAACATTGATAACAAAGTGCCATTTCCTTATCTATAATGAGCTGAAACTAAAATGAAACTAAAATGAGCTGAAACTAAAATGAGAGTTTTTAGTTTTGCTTGTTTGTTAGAACTTTAATGATGACCATGAAATACTAGTGACTATGTTGCTTTTATGCATATGATATCATTTGAAAGACTTTGAGTTATGTAGAGACAATGTCAGCTTACTGTGACCTCTTTCTTCTAATTACTATATTCCTTAGCAATGGAACTTAGTGATATCTAGGCAGGAATATACTACCAGTTTTTCTGATATGGTCATTTGGTTCTGGAAGTAAATATGATGCTTAACAAATATTCCAATATTTGTGTGATGTTATTTTTAACATTTGTTAGGGTTTGCCTGGGAGCAACTGAACATCTGCTCCTTTTTTCTAATCACATTTAAAACACAGTAGATATTCAGAATGTGATGCAATAATGAGTTATGTCTGAACTTTGTTTCTGTGTATATCTGAAACTACTTCCTTTTCAACAAGACACTACCAAGTCCATTTTCTGTTCAATTTACAATTCTTTCCGGAACTGTATCCTGTAAGAGCCTGCTTCCTGCTTTGTTCACCTGACAATAAACTCAACCAAATAACCCTTTCATCTTTTGTTAAAGTTTTAATGGTTTTTGACATCTTCTGTGTCTCCCATACTCCACACTTTCTTTAGTTTATTAGTTCTTCCCTTCCTTTATACCTACCAATTTTGATATCCTTCAAGAATGCATAGACTATTCTGTGGCTATTCTGTGCCCTCATTAGGATGAAAACTGCAGATACAGGGGAAGTAAGATTAGGTGTGGTTTCTAGAACTTAAGTGGGAATGGTCAATGGTAATCTGGCAAAGAACTGGTAAATTGTGACAAAATCTGTCAATGAAGGAAGATGTGAGATAAAGGACAACAAGAAAAATTTCCTTCAAATAGCTAATACATTCATGGCTTCACTTAAATGAACCTCTCTGTCTGGGATACCCTAGCATCCCACTGTCTTTCATCTAATGTTTTTCCATTGCAACGAATCTCATTAACTTTCTTAAGGAAAAAAATTCTAGATGCTTACTGTGTTTCAGAACTTTTCTGCAGGTAGAAAATGTGAGTCATTACTCCTCCCGGGGAACTTAAAATAGGGCAGAAAACTAGTGTGGATGTGCCACACAATTACAAACATGCTGGCCCAAGGAAAGGGAAATTTGGAGAGCTGAGAGATGATACAGGGGTCAAGCTAAGCCTCCTTGAGGAGGCTAGAGAAACTGAGATTCAAGAGTGATGGGCAATTAGCCAGGCAAGAGGGAAGAAAGCTTCAGTCAGAAAGAGTAGTAGTGTAGGATTCTTCTTAGAATGAGAAGGAAGTATGGTAAAATACACTATAATGTACAAGTAGGTGATGGAAGAGGAGAATCTGCTTGATATGAGGTGTGTTGAGGATGTGCTCAGTGGGGCCTCTCATGATTTCCAGGTTATCTTCTCGATGATCTGTGTGCAGTAAACAGCCTTGAGAGCAAGACGAGGCATCTCTCTCTGCAGTAAGAAGCAGTTATGCTTACTCTCAAGCATAGAAAACCAGGCTTCTCACGCTAAGCCATGTCTAGCTAGATCGCATGGGGCTTGAAAGATATGAAGATTTGAAACTTGAAAATTGTGTTGAAGATGCTGGATCAATTTTAGGACTCTGAGAAAGCATTCATATGTTCTCGTAAGTTATTCTGATGAGATTCGTGTTTTTAAAGTTTATTTCAGTTGATGAGAAAGTATTGAAATAGAGTTGGAAAGAGGAAAAATTGGGAGCTTTTGTGAGATATGCGGTGGAAAATCTGCATGGACAGGTGGATATGAGACCACTGGGATAAAGGGGCAGATTAAAGGAAACACAGAAGTATGACAAAATAAAACAAGCTCTGAGAGCCTACGCCGTTACCAGAGCAAAGCTGTGAACGATTCTGAACTGTGTTTAATATTCTTAAGGCACACTGCTTTGGGGGCTCCAAATAATTGTGAATAACTTCATTCTGGGACTTACAACATGACATTATTTAAATTGTATATTAGTGTATCCTTTCCATGAGTAACATATTAACTATTCCACCATTACTTCCCTTTATATTTTGCACAGTATTTCATTAAATTTTTATTAAAACTTGTCGAAGTACCATGCATATCTTTTTTCCAGACAAGTTCTGGAGACAATTTTTTTTATACCAAAATATATGGCAAATTGGTAGAAGAGGTTCAGCAACATACTCTTTGACTGATACAATTTCAACCATAACTGGTTTTGTGTATTCAGGACTTTCTTCCTTCAGCTTTCTAAGTACCTTTTGGTTTTAAGGTTTTTATTAAATTAATTAAATAATTTCGATTGCATAGTTAGATACAGCTGTAGTTCTGGATGGGAATAAAAAATGACCTTAAGGATCTGTTTAGGAGAAAAACTTTGCATGTGACAATTAACTAATTAAAATAGACCTTTCCCAACTTTACAACCTCCTCCCAAATTCCCTCTTTCTGTGTATTTGTGCAATATTATTGTTATGAATAATATCTATATACAAGACATGTCAAATTTTTTCTACATTTTAATATACTGTGCTTTTTAAATGACTTCAAATTATATTTTCATGCACTATTTGAGTTTTTTGAGCTTTCATGATTTTAAAATTTCCTGAATTGCTGTCTTGTAGTATTTATCAAGGAATTCAAAATTCTGTATGTCAGGTGAGCTATAGAAATAACATTTTTCCAGAGTGGACATATGAAGTTATTTGAAGGTCAATAGAAATGGAGAACAAAATAAGATGCAAATAAGAAATCACCAAAATAGCATTAGTTTATCAATTACCTTTTATCCATAGCAATCTTTACTTTGATAGTGTTGATCTATTACATCCTCTCTGGTCTAATGGACTACCTGCTCTACATATTGATGAATTTCCATGAATATGAATAATAAGAATATTACTAGAAAGACTCCTCAAGTAAGTAGGAGACTTTTAAATGCATAGGGTGTTAAATATGTGCAGTATTTTTACACTTAAAATATTTTCTTATAACTTCTTGTTACCTTTGACCTTGCTATATAAATATATGTGGGTCAGTTCTTGTAGCTGTGAATTCTATGCAGGTATATGTATATCCATGACAAAAAGGAGTTGTTGATTCTAGTAGCAAAGAGGACCACCACTCTGGATTCAGGTCTACAGTGAATCTAGGCCCCTTCATCAGTTGAATGACATTCTGCACCATTAAAGTTTTTAAAAGCAAAGAGTTAGATAGATGGATAATCACATACATCAACACATATATAGCAAGCTATATGATAAAATATGCTGTATTTAATCTAACATGATACATTGATCTTTTATAAGACAGTTTCTTTAAAGTTTTTCTAACCAGGTATTTCTGCATAATTATTATTCCCATCTACCATATTTTTCAGACATATGAAAGTTCTCAATCTTCCATATCAAAACCTTTTTAAAAAGAATCAAGGTTACTAAAAAATCCATTTTTCAAACAAATACAACTTAGGAAATTCTATGTCCCTATTTTAAGGCCTGAATTTTCCTGATTGTAAAATGCCAACTACAGAAATAGTATCAAAGGAAATCACAGGGAAGGTGGACACAAATATTATACCAGGAACCATTTGGCTGCTATTTACCACTTTTAAAAAGAGAAATAACACAATCTAGCTTAGGAATGAAAGCCAAAGATTTGATATATTTGCACTAAATATTAAATAGCAATCATGAGTTAGACTCCTGAACTTTTTATCATAGGAAGGTCTTGCTAGATGGTTAAAAAAAATAAAGCTGGGGATTTAGCTCAGTGGCACAAGTGCCTGCCTTGCAAGCACACGGTTGTGAGTTCAATCCCCACCCCCAAAATATATATAAAAGTAATACTTAATGAAGCAAGATGTCCTGAATGTTCTTTGACAGTTGAATTTCTAAGTAATTCAAAGTCTGGAATATTTATTTACAGCCCAAAGTATTTTGACATGTATAAGGAAAACACTATTTTTCCTGTTATTTTATTCTGTTGTAGCTATGTACAAAAGGAATGAATATATATTTTTAGTGAATATAAACTTCTCTTTCTTGCACTGATTTATAATCTGTTAGCTATGGTGTACTTTAAAGGACATAAAGCTACATAACCTCCAACTGGCTGTTTGAATTTTTCAACAGATATTTGAAGCAATGAATTATTTTACTGTGAAGATTCTCCGGGTTTATGAATAAATATTATCCAGAATTTTTGTCTGCAGAAAAATATGACCTCTGTCTATTATATGATCTCAGTGAAAGTGTTGACCCTCCTAAATCCTTCACACACAGTACAGTATAGACACAAATGAATTCTGGATTTTCAAAAAAGTTCCCTCATGGCACAGTCTACTGTATTTCTAAAACCAAGGCAAACAGAGACAATTCCAGTTACTGTATATAATGAAATGATCTATATTGTGTTCACAAATTCAGAAAACTAAATAGTACATTTTAAAAAGAAGAAGAGATATGGAGAGAGAGAGGGAGAAACTAAGGAATGAAACAGGAAGGGAGGTCTGAAAATATGCAGTCAGATAGTTATCACATCTACAGAAATATTTCCTGTGCATGGGGAAATATAAATTCTCTGAAATGAATGTATCTTTGAGTCTAATCCAGAGAATGGTGTCTCAGACAAATGGAAATATGAAAATTAGAGTAAAATATAGGCTCAAAAGTACTGTGAATGAACATTGGGTTGGCGGTACAAATGAGAACTGTGTGGATCCAGAGTCAAAATTTTAAAATTGAACCATTCTTAGAGAAAGAGAAACCAGGCAAATATTTCAACTAAAACAGGCTTCATGACAATGAAATTTCACTATCATCCAAATGGGAACTAGGATATATTAAAATATCTAGAGTAATATAAAATGAAAATGATCAGTTTTTGAAGAAATAATCAGGAAAAATGATGCTAAAATGTTCATATTTTGCAATGATGCTGTTACACAAACTGGAACCACCATAGAAAGGATAATTCTAGGACCAAAGGGAGATTGATAGGTTGGACTCATCTAAAGATGATTGTACAAACAGGCCATCCTTGTGTTTTGTTTTTAAAACAAAACTCCCTTAAAATTCAGTAATTTGAAAGTTCAGCACAATTTCCTAATCATTGTTGCATTGCGTTTGTGTGGGATTCAAATTACTCTGCTAAAATCATATTTTTGTATCAAAATGGTGTCAATACCAGTAGTTTAACTTATGTATTAAAATTTTTTAAAGTAAATGTTATTTTCACCATAAATTTCATCATCATTTTAGTAATATGGGATTTTGTTACAGCATTTCATCAATTTCCAGTATATTTGTACTTAATTATCTTGGAAAATCTTCAGTTACAATTTCATATGCAAAATTCAATGAACTAACAACATTAACACAAAAACACACAAAGGTTTTCTTTTCTATTGAAAGCAAGCAGAAAACATACGTATTAAAGATGGTTGTATTTGTCTTTAAAGTTATCAAAATATGTCCTAGATTATGAGATAGTCAGTAAGTGCAACATTACTTTTCAAAAAGCCATGGGCTGTTTTTCCAAAGACACCTAAAATAATGAAGGGCACATCTCATGCAGAAAAGCAGCAATCACCAAACAATTTGTATTTTATACTGAAAGCTGAACAATATTTTAGTATATTTATATCTAATAACTTGTGAATATCATTGATATTCACAAGTTATTAGATATGATAAAAAGGATAAAATGATAAAAACAAGATGACACTATTATATTACTGAAGTCAACTCAAGAAGGTCTGGAAAGGCACTTCTTTTTATACAGTGTACCTTTATTTTTTAAAATGTTTTTATTTAAAGAAAAACAAAGAAAAACAGAAAAAAGAATAGAAATAGAAATAATACAGAATTTCAAAAAAATGAATGCGAAGAAATCACTAGTTGATAAATTACATACTGTCATCTTAGAAATAGTCCCAAAATTAAAGCATAGAAAGTGAACAAACAGTGAAAGTACAAGCCGTTTTGTTCAATGATCCAACAAAAACTTAGTAATGTGGTCATCTATCTTACACACTTAAACATACATGCAGTTATATCCTTTAGAGCACTTCCTTCCCTTTCTTTTTTACAATAGCTATTACACATTTTGGATCTTATTACTCATACAGTTCTTATTACTTTTTACACCAGGGAGACACTTTGATATTCATAAATATGATTCTTATTTATTTCACTAATGAGGATAGTCTCCAGTTGCATCCATTTACCTATAAAGGCCTCAAGAACATCCTTTTTATAGCTGAGTAATATTCCATTGTATAAAAATACCACATCTTTTTTATCCACCCTGTGGTTGATGGGCATTTTGGTTGTTTCCAAGGTTTAGCTTTTACAAATTATGCTACTATAAACATGGGTGCACATATATCACTGTGACATGATCTTTTCAGTTTTTCTGGGAAAATACCCAGGAGAGGAATAGCTGAATTGAATGGAACTTCAAATGTTAGGCTTCTGAGGAATCTCCATACTGATTTCCATAGTGGCTGCACCAGTCTATACTCCCACCAACAGTGAAGAAGTGTTCTTTTTTCCCCACATCCTCGCCAACATTTGTTATCAATTGATTTCTTGATGACAGCCATTCTTTCTGGAGTGAGATGAAATTTCAATGCTGTTTTAATTTGTATTTCTCGATGACCAGTGATGGTGAACATTTCTTCATGTATTTATTTGCCATTTGTATATCTTCATCTGAGAAATATGTGTTCATCTCACATGCTCATTTTTGGGGAGACTCTTTGAATTTGGGGTGCTTGATATTTTTTAATTCTTTGTATGTTCTAGATATAAGTCCTTTGTCTGAGGGGTTGCTAGTTAAATTTTTTTCCCATTCTGTGGGTTCCCTTTTCAATCTGTTGGTGATTCCTTTTGAAGTGCAAAAACTTTTTAATAATATGAGGTCCCAGTTGTTGATTCTTTGAAGTGTGTCTTGTGCAGACTGCGTTTTGTTCATGAATTCTCTGCCTACCCCTATGTCTCCAAGACTTCTAATTACCTTGTCTTCCAGTAGATTTAGTGTTTCTCTTTTAATATTTAGATCTTTGATCCATTTAGATTTTAGTTTTGTGCATGGCAATAGGCATGGGTGTAGTTTCAGTCTTCTGCATGTGGAAAGCCAATTTTTCCAACACCATTTATTAAAGAGCTTATATTTCTTCCAGTGAACCTGTTTTGCTCCTTTGTCAAATATCAGGTGTCTGAGTGTCTTTGTAGTTGTGTTTGCATCTTTTAATCTGTTCTGTTGATTCTCAGATCTATTTCTTTGCCAATACCATGCTGATTTTATCACTGTAGCTTTATAGTATAGTTTCAAGTCAGGAATTGAGATGCCCCCTGCCTTGCCTTTATTGCCCAGAATTGCCTTTGCTATTCTAGGTTTCTTCTGGTTCCAACTGAATTTTAGGAGTGTTTTCTCTAGATCTGTGAGGTATGTTAATGATATTTTGATTGGGATTGCATTATATCTGTATAACAGTACCTTTAGATGGCTCCTTCTTGCCATGTGTGAGGACACAGACCTGCCTCCAATCTCAGCACTAGGGAGGTTAAAGAGGATCTCTGAGATTCCAAGGCCAAGCTGGGTGACACAGAGAGACCCAGTCTCAAAACAAAAACAACAATCACACACACACACACACACACACACACACACACACACACACACATCTCTTGCTTAACTCCAGTTTAGTAAATATTGACATAATCTCTCCCATAGTTCAGATTACACAGTACCCCATATTGGACACACAAACTTTAAAAAGACTTTGTGATCACTGAAAGTGTAAAAAATTATAGGACCTCATCACTTGTTTTGTCATCGCTAACCACTGTTCTACTTTTTATAGCATGCCAAGGTGCTGCAGTAAGTTACCAAAGAGAAAACCGTGGTTTAGTAGCATATGATCTTGTACTTGCAGTTGGCCACTTTGTAGGAGGGAAAAGAAAATGATTTCATGTTTGCCTTAATCTAACCTTGATTTTAAAAATGCTGCAGGTATTCAAGTTATTTCTGTATCAAATTATGATCGAGTTGTATAGTAATTTTATTTTTCCTGATCAAGGTTGCAATTATTCAATAGTTAGATTAAATAAATCACAATTGTCACCGTGTCTGCGGATGACTGGCAGGCAGGCTGGGAAGCGGAAGAAAGACCTACCCAGGACGCAGGTGCACTCACCAATAGGCTTCTAACAGACGGAATAAAAAGGTAGTGTAGAAGGAAGGACTCCCATTGTGAAGAGCTCTAGTCTTCCTGAACAGGTCGTTCCTCTGCTATGGTCACCTTTGGATACTGGTCTCTAGGAATCCGGTTTCTTCTGCCTTCAGGGCAGACTCACGCTAGTGAGCTTCGCGATCTTGAGCCTTGGATTGGCTCTGTGCCTTTCCTTGATCCCTCTTACTCTGTGGCTTCCATATTCTTTGACTGAGCAGCTACTGAATCTGCTCCCTCTGCAGTGGATTCCTGTAAACCTAGTAAATTCCCCTGCATAATTTTATATATTTTTTCTAACGATCCTGTTCCTTTAGAAAACCCTGAGTGCTGCAGGATGAGAGCTGAGCTCTCCAAAGAGACACAGGCTCAGGGGCGGGAGCCGGGCAGCTGGTGTGCAGTGATCGCAAAGCTTCCTCCTCTGTGACGTGGAATCAGGTTGCGATAAACATGTTTGCAAAACAGAAATCAGCAAACACCAGGCACAGGACGTTCTTTTCTTTCTTTTGTCCTGAGGGTCCATTTAAAAATATTTTCCAGCAGCAAATAGAAAGAAAGGAAAAAATCAGACACTGACTTAAGAAATACATTTAGGAGCAAAATTGCACATAATCCTTATTTCTAACATACAGAGAGGAATATACAATATTTATTACTAATGATGCATTTTTCTGATCAAATTAAATACATTTTAAATGAACACAGTACTTTGTTTAAATGAATACCAATTTATTAGCAGGACTTCATTTATTCTTTACTCGTTTTTTTTTTCTTCGTGAAACAAGGACAAGACATAATTGAAGTTTATTCAGGAGAACAAATATAACACTACATATTAAACATATAGCTAAAATTTTCTGGCATATACAGAAACCATCAAGTTTGTCCACTATGATTAGCAATATTTATAATGTTATAAATATTATTTTACTTCACTCAACACTTTTGACATTATTAGTCATATCAGACTATCAGTAGTTCCTCAAATGCAAGATATTTGGTTCTTGACTAGTACATTTTGATCTCCTGGTTTTCTCTTGACCTAAAAAAATTCATCTTTGTCTACCTGGAAAGATTGTGTTCATCCATCAGACTCTATTCAGGTCTCACAGGCTTTATCTCCTCCTTTTCCCTATCCACCTGTTTGTCCTTACAGCTCCTTTGAAGGGACTTGTATGAGCACGTAAACCAAAGCTACAATTTACGTTTTTTTTTAGTCAAATGATTTTAACATTCACATTAAGTTCTGTCAAGAAATAAGGTTGTTTTTCTGTGGCAATGTTTTTCCCAGTTTTATTAGCTTCAGGATTTCATACTGTTTGTTAATGGCCTAAGGAAAAATGTCACACTATGATGTATTTATCAGAATTATTTAGTGAGTGCTCAAGTTTAAATAATTTAAATTAAGATTAAATCATTTTTTTAATACACAAAACAACATTTTAACAATATAATACTGTTTGGCTTAGAAGTTTTAGTGAAATCATCTTAAGTATAAAATTACATGTTCATGTTAATAGCATTATAATTTAATAGACAAAAAAGTATCTTGTCCCATTTTAAAGAAGATATATGCACACAGATACATAACTTTCCCAGAAAATAGTCATGATTTTAACAGCAAAAACAAAAAAAAAATGGTTTAAAATTGAGCAAATAAAGATTTCACCTTGTTTCTTTTATTTTGATTTTAATTATACTTAACATTTTATTTTACTCAAATCCAAAATTATTTCTTTTAGCCTACAGAATCCAGCTTCTTATTTCTGTGGATTTTATAAAATTTTAGGTATGCAAAGACATCTACAGAGTGATCTATTTGACTTTAATCAGTACTGGGATACTCTACAAACATATTTCCAGAAATTTTTCCAATATTTTTTAAAGGTCAGTAGAGTAACTTGACTGTCTGGCATCTTCCTGTTTACTCGTTCTCTAAGTCCTTGGCTGACTGAAGTACTCAAATAAAAGGAGTTAGGCCATCAACTCTTTTTTGCACTCTTCTGAACTCTATTTTTACTTGTTTGCTTTCTCTGCTTATAGAACAAAAGATTATATTAATGAAAAAGTAACTTTTTATTGTAAATTGTACATTAAAACTATGGAACATCTGAAAGTAATGAAAACAATTCTTCTCTGACAGATTTTTCTTTAAAATTTATTCCTTCATTAAGTGTCCTTCCAAAGTCTTTTAGGCTGTCCTATTTGTCCAGCAATTTCTGCTTTCGGTTAAATTCTTAGACTAGATAAATCATAGATGTAGCCATAGATATGTAGATTATAGATGACTAAAAATCTCTAATAATACATAAATTTTATCTAATAAAGTAACTTCAGAAGTATATTTCAAGTGAAGGATATGTTTAACATTTATTACTTTACCTTTTTACTATCTGATTTGAGAATACCAAAAATTAGAATTCACATATCCTTTTATACATTTTTTCTTTTGCTATTGATTAGGAATGTAAGCAATACCTATTTAAACTAAGTTTCTAACAGTTGTGTATTTTACTTCATAGCTAGAGCCATGTTGACCAATGCAACAAGTATTTCATATATCCATACATGACATATTGAGTATTGTTATGTTATTACCTAATTTATGAACAAAATGCCATAATTAGTTAGGGCACTGGTATGTTTTGTATAGATGCTCCCCCAACACCTCATGTGCTCATAGTTATTTCAAAGATGGCTGAATCTAGAGTGTGTGATTGATTTGTAGTTCAGTGCTGGGTTTAAGGATGGATGAATGATTGCTCAGTCAGTCCACTGATTGGGTTAGCACCACCCTAATCCCAACAGTTTGGATAAGATAAAAAGGCAGAAAGAGGCTTGTTTTCTCCCTGCTTTTCTGTCTTGTTGCTTTTGCTGTCTTCCACCACCATGAACCGTGGCTCCTCTGCCATGTGCCACTCTGCCTCAGAACCAGTCAACTTCGAATGAAATCTCTAGAAACTGAGCTGAATAAACCTTTCCTTCTTAACACTGGTGTCAAGTATTTTGTCCCAGCAATGAGAAAAGCAACTGAGACAGCCCTCACTAAGAAAGTTTTCTCCATATATTATATTGATCTAGCATTGTACAAAACGCAAGGATTAAAGTAATAACCAAAAAACTATCCTTACACAAAATATTTTCCAAACCATGTCCAACACTAAGAATGTTGATGTTGAACTATGAATACATAACTCCTGTCAGCAGAATTCTTCTGATTATGCTTACTGGGTTCGACTAGGTGGCAGTGGTGGGAAGAGAAGTGGGCAAATACACAAAAGAAGAAAGAATCTTCCTCAGGCCTACAGAAGGTGTCTATGTGGTTAAAATTCAGTGTCTTTTAACTTTTAGTTCTTTTTGAACAAGGTGCCAGATGAAAACATACTCATAGGAAAACCTTCTCTGTGGGTGGCTACTTTCAGAGATTGGTGATGAGAACACTGCAACATGGGAAACAGGTTTTTTTAAAAGCTGTCAGTGTGGACCTCAGCAATAAGAAATGATGACAAATGCTCTGCTCTGAAAATGTGCTGCTTCTTTAGAGAAAGGATTCTGATGTCAGTTTCTTTCAACATCAGCAATTCCTCTGCTCTGAGAGATTTTCTATAAAGTGCAAACATTTGTTTGCATTAAGAGATTTCAACACTGCCCTTTAAATTGCATAAACTACTGATACATTCAAATTGCTTGTTTGTGGTTGTCTCAGAGTCTCTGATTTACTATAATATGGCATTAAATCCTGTTTTTCTTGGCTTTATTATTCTTCTTTGACCTGTAACATGAATAAGAGTTAAATGAACACTCAAAGTCATTTATTCTCAGTTGGAGAAAAACCCAAATACTTTCTTTGAGATATGTGAAGAATAAAAATAACTGAAATAAGACCAATCTTCACAATGTAGTAAGTAGCTATTATGAAAAATTAAACTAGAAATGTGAGCAAAAATCCTGCAAAGCTAATTGTTACTAACCCTAGAACATTAGATTAAATTTATTAGTTTGTAATTCATAAGACAGATTGATGTTTATACTTAATACATTAACACCACTGTAATATACAATGTATAATAGAAATAAGAAAAAATTTCTTGAAGTCTGAACCTAAAATACTCTATAATTCATTGAATCAACAAAACTACTGCCCAATGAGCATATAGTTATTGATTTCTTCTTTATTCAGCTGAAAGCTACTCAAAACATATTAGTTTTTTGCAGATAA
Organism: Dolichotis patagonum; assembly: GCA_004027295.1. NCBI lineage: Eukaryota > Metazoa > Chordata > Mammalia > Rodentia > Caviidae > Dolichotis > Dolichotis patagonum. The sequence goes on from PVJX010003404.1 coordinate 33,291, forward strand.
CTATAAATCAAGGATAATTGATGGACAAAATATTAAAAAGAAGTGCTGGAAGTCAATAGAGGACTAAAAATATTATGAAAAGTTCTAGGTCAAGTACCAGAATGGAATGAAAATGCGGGGAAATTAGCTCCTCTTGGAGGGCTATTTCTATTTTTCACTTTTCAATGAACATAGGTGACTGGGAAGCATTAGATGCCTTGTGTCATTCTTATGGGCTAGAGTGTGGGCCGTTAGCCCACTTAAGTTTAGGGAGGAGGCAGAGTAGCACACACTGCCGTCTCTGCTTCATCTTGCTGTGGTGGCTTGGTTTTCAACCCTTTTAGCTGCCTGTCTCTAGGTTGCCTTCTTTTTCTCCCATAGAAACCTCCAGGGTCTGAAGCAGGAGATACTTCCCTAGTGATTTGCCCTTTTGGAAGCTTCCCGCCTGGGTACCCTCTCTCAGTCCACACTCTGACATTTCCTGAGGCAGAGCCTAACCGCTGTGTGCTGAGGCCCAGCACGGCCCTGCTCTGCCTGCTGTGGAAGCTGCTGTCTTGTGTCTTGGAGGATGTGCCAGTGAGTGCTCTCCGTGAGGAAGGGCTTCGCCGCATCCTGACAAAGGAAGCCCATAGACAGAGGATGCTTGAAAATTTGATGAACCTGGCATCAACAGATAATGAGATTCAAAAATCAATGAAGGAATTGTTCAGCAGAATATTAATGGAGAAAGAAATGTCTCTAGAAAACAAACTTTTTAAAAAATCACAATGACATGGGTATTTATTTAAATTCAACTAAAATTGTTTGTTCTCACAGGCAGAAAAATACGGGAGTGGAAAATTTTCTTGATTCACAGTACAATGGTATTCCAGCACATTTATGTTTCCCTTGTTTCCCGCCAGCTCTTTTCTTGTTTCCAGTGATCTGATTCCTATTTCTTTTTTGTCTCCTGTGAATGCCAGGTGCTTTCTGAATTGCTTGATCCATACTAGTCACCATCTTCCTGCATTCTCTAACAGCAATCCTAACAGACGAACGCAGGAAGAACCCAATATTTCCTGGTGATTATATTAATAGACATTGTTTTGCACGTCAGTGAAAGAAAGATAGTTAAAATTGAAAGCTACCTTGTTGAAGAAAATGTAAAATTGTGCAGTCATTTTGCAATATAAGTTGTCAGTTTCCTATACAGCTAGACATAGTCATACTGTGTGATGTAACAGTTGCACTCTTTGGTATTTACTCAAGTGAACTGAAAGCATAAACGGTGAGACGGGAGGGGTGGAAGGGAGGGTAGGGAACGGAACAAAAAGAAACAAGCTACATCACGTACAGGAACAAATTCTGTGATGAATGTGATCAATATGTATATGTAAAATTTACCAAAAAAAATCACAATTTATGTTGACACAAAAAGGTGAACATAAATGGTGATAGAAAATTTATTTGTAATTGACAAGACTTGGAAGCAACCGAGATGTCCTTCAATAGGTAAATATGCAATGAAATGTGGTACATCGAGGCAATAGAATATTGGTCAACGCTACCATTAAAGGCACTCAGACACTTGAAATGCACATTAATAAGTACAAGAAGCTTATCTGAAAAGGTTGCATGATATTCTTGGAAAGGAAACACTACAGGAGACTGTAAAAAAGATCCATGGTTGCAAGTACTTAGGAGAGTAAAGGAGATGAATGCATCTAGCCAAGAAGAAGTTTAGGACTGTGAAATTAACCTGCATGATATTGTTGGGTGATGATAACACGTACTTGGAGGCTCATAGTTGTGATGGCTGTTCCACTAGGGCATAGTATGGATAGTGAAGGAGGTTGTGTGTATGTCCCAGAGAGGGGGGACAGGAAATCTCTGATACTTTCCACTCAATTTTGGATATAAACCTAAACTTGCTCTAAAAATATAGTTATTAAAATAATTGAGCACTACATCACAGATTTAATGTTACTTGATCATCTTTGACATATGCAGTTCTCTTGGCATCGATTAGCTTTAAGACATCTAGGTGCCATAATACAGACAAAGTGTCTCTGCAGCAGACCTTTTTCCTTAATTTCATTCTCTTTTACATCTCCTTCTATGGTACTTTAAAATCTAGGTGTGCACTTACATTTTTCTGCTGTGTGATTGTAATTATGTCATTAAAAGCAAAAATCTAATTAGTCTCATGAAAGTCTTAGTTTTCTTAAATAAAAAGATTTAGTAGACATTTTCTTTAAGTAAATTATCTAACTATAAAATACATATGTCTTTGACATACATATTAATTTTACCTTAGAATACATGCAATAATGCAATTGCCGTATGTTATGGTGGTTCTATTCTTATTTGGTTGAAAAATTTCTGTATTCTTTCCCTGAATTGTCATAATAATTTACTTTCTTTTCAGTAGTGCACAAAGATTCCTTTTCCTCAAAATCATCAAAAACAATTATAATCTTTGACATTTTCATTTATAATCATTTGAAGAGCTATGAGATGATATTAAGTTTATATTTGTGATTTGCATATATTTGATGGCTAGTGATGATGTGCATTTTTTTCATATACCTGCTACCTATTCGTATTCTTCTTTTGAGAAATTCTATATAGATTTTAGATTAGATTTTAAATTAGATTTCTTTACTAAGTTGTTTGAGATATATATATATACACATACATATATGTATAACTTTAGCTGTTTTTCAGCTATAATTCATATAAATATCTTCTTTCATCTTACAGATTTTCTCTTCTTTCTACTGTTTGTTTTCTTTCCTGGGCCGAAGTTTTTGCTTCTGCATTCCTATGTTCACTGTGACACTGTTCACAATAAGCCAGGTATGGAACCAAGATGGACATGGAACTGTTACGGATTAAAACCTGATGATCATCTTAACAATCTGAATTAAATCAGCATGGTGCTGAGCGTAGATGTTTCCCCTGAGGAAAGTTGCCAGCATAAATAGAGACATGAAGGGGACGAGTTAGGCATTGTGGGTTTCTCTAAGTGTTGCTGTTTGAGCCACTGGTTCTCCTGGAGGAGCTCAGCATGACTGGCTTCCCCAGTGTGAGTTCGACCACTGTCATTGGAGGAGCTCAGGACCTTGTTGGTGAGAGTGGCTGTGGTTCACTTTGGGGGAGCTCTGGTCCTTACATTGAGCATAGCTTCCTGGCTCCAGAGGAGAAGAGGAGAAGAGTGTGAAACTCATCATGCTGGCTTCCTGTCATGTACGCAAGTGTTCTTATCATCAGAGGAGCTTGGGGCCTCCGTATGGCTGAGGATGGCTGTGGCCTTTCAGGACAGCCCTGGTCTTTGTTGTGAGTGTGACTTCTCGGCTCCAGTGTAGAACCCTCAACCTACCAGCACAGCTCCTTCCCCCCACTGGCATAGACTTCCTAGCTTCCACTGCTGACCTTTGGGCCTTCCCAGCACAGATCCATAAAACAGACTGGAGTGAGTCCTTCTCGTGGGCTCCATGAGACCTCCAGCTGGGCTCGTGGGAGGCATTGTCATGGGCTTTAGGTTTTCATATGAGCTCATGTAGGACATTGCTGTGGGATTCACGCCCTTGGCTGAATATTCCAGGTCTTTAGTGTTGTGGATAGATTTCTTGCACTTTCTTATGTTAATATTATAAATTCTGTGTCCTAATTCTAGTTGTTCTCTGCACAGCCCCTGACTACAACAGGAACCATATCTGATGTGGTTAAAGAAACTAAGATAAATATGATAAATATGCACAACGGGACATTATCCCAGTATAAAAAGAAGCAAATATTGCCATGTACAACATCATGGATGAGTCTGAAGTTAATTGTGGTAATTTAGTTAAACTATGCACAGAAAATTAAGTTGCATGTCCTCTCTTGCATATGTAATCTAAAAGGTCAAACTCACACAGAGAGCAGAATGTTCATTTCCAGGTACTGTGGAAAATTTGGTAAGACAATTTCAGTTAGACAGGCAGAGTAAGTTGTGGAAGCCTATCCTGTTGTATAACTTTGTGATTTCAGTTAGTGATAATGTGTCATATACTCAAAAATGTCAAGCAAGTAGGTTTATATGTTTATGCTGCCAAAAAATGATAATGATACGTCATAGACCTATTAGTTTGATGTAATTATTCCTGTGTGTATAACATCATTCTAGCCCATAAGTATATAAAATTTTTATAGTTTACAAATGATAATCTTAATAAATAAGTAAAAATAGATAAAAGTAAAAATAACATATATCTTCATCTTAAGTGAAATCTTTTCATTTTCCCTCAAAATCGTAATTTTTCTCTAAGCATCTCAGCATCCACACACTCTCAAGTTCATTAATAATGTTTTCATACCTTTTTATACTTGCTGCATAAAAGAACTATGAATGAGAACTCAAAATACTGGGTGAGAAGACTACTCACCAAAAGGACAGAGCCCGCCCTGCCATGAAGCAGCCAGTACAGGGGCTGGGAAACCAGAAAAGCAAACCCCACTGCCCACCTGTAAGCAACTGGCCGATTCGGAGGACTCAGGGTAAGATGATAGCAACTGAGATGAAAGGAATAGCTTGATCCTTAAGTTGTTTGATTGACTTTGCAGGCCTGGGGCTGGTGGCTTGGGCATCTGTTTGGAGGATGGCAGTGTGCACTGTGTCAACTGTGGGGGGTTTCCTTCTGCCTTGTTTTTGAAGTCCAATGTTTTCTTTCATTTTACTGTTTTGTTTTATTCCTGTCTCTGGTAACCTAAGCAACTATTTTGAAGATAACAATATGCAGTGTAACAACCATTGTTAAATTCCTATCATTTTGTTTGGAAAACCTATATAGGTATTGTCTTTTTGTCATTTTGTTTTTGTCATTGTTTTTGAGGTTTGTTTGCATCTTTATTTTTCTTTTTTTCTTTCTTCTCTTTAAAATAAAATAAAAAGGTGTACAATAGAAAGTGTTAAAGGAAAGGGACGAACTGTGATGGGGAAAGGAAGAATAGGTAAAAAGAAAAAAATATAGATACATACAAGATAGTTAAGGTACTTATACAGCTAACTCCTGTTATGTGATGCTACAGCAATACATGGGCACCCAAGCTTATAGCAGCACAATTTGTAATAGCTGAATCTTGGAAACAACCCAAATGCCATCAACTTTGGAATGGATAAAAGAGATGTGGTATTTTTATACAATGGAATATTCCTTAGCTATAAAGAAGGATAATCTGGAGGCCTTTGTAGCCAAATGGAGGCAACTTGAGACCACAGTCATAAGTGGAATAAATCAAATTCACATTTGTAAATGTAGTATCTTGTCCCTAGTATAAAAAAAGCCTGAAAGAGTAATGGGATCCAAAATGTACAATAGATATTGTGATAATGAAATGGAAAGAATGTTTGCAAAAGGAAAGAACAACTGGGATGGGGAAAGGAGAGAAGGAAGAGGGGGGAAGATTATATGTATATAGGAGTACATATGTATGTATGTATGTATGTATGTATATACAATATAGATAACTATAATACTAATCTCTCTTAGCTTATCCAAAAGAACAGTTTGTGCTTTCCTTGATTGTGATTTCCAAGATTCCTAAATCTTGTAATCTGAGCAACTATTTCTAAGATAGCAATAGACAATATATTAATTAGCATTAGTTTCCTACCTTTTTTGAAATTCTGTACTGTTTATTTTTTCTGTTTTGCTTTTTAAAATAAAAACATTTAAAAAGAACTCAAAATACTATTTTGCTATACTCTAAATTTTGCATGCTTTCTCCACAGAAAGAGTCCAGTCTACACAATCAATATCAAGTGTACTCAATACATATTTTTATGGGTATTAAAGCAAATTATGAATTCACTTGGATTTTAAATTATCATTGCATGAAATTTAAAACAATTTATAAGAACACAACTGAAAATATGTTAAAATTATTCTATGTATATTTTCATATTAGCATAATACAAGCATGACAAATGCATTAGAAAAATGTTTAGAATGAAAAGATTTCAGCATAGACATGTTTCCAATCATCCCAATTTGTACAACTATTTCTGAAATATATTTATCCAAATGCTAAAATGAAAGGGATGAGGAAATCAAAATCGCTGCATTTTAAGTGATGTAAAACTGGTTTAATTAAAGCAATTGTGCATAACTGTCACTCGCAGTCACTTAAAATATCCATTGGGAATGCCCAAGACTTATTTTAACACATAGCATTTTGGTTAATATAAGGTTGCTGCATTCTCCTTACTTCACATGCATCTTAACCTTTTAGCAAAGTGCCGCTCTGGCTGAGGCTCTACCATATCACAGAGCTGGCCTTCTGGCTCCCCGTGACGGGCTATCATTAGTGCTGTGGGGTAGGGAACACTCACACCCACACCCTGGACCACAAGCCCTCACTACTCCCGAGACGAACGATTCCTACAGGGTAAATTACAGGTTGGTGCTTTCCTTGTCCCCCAGGAAGAGCCAGTTTGGAAATTTACACATACAGACACACATAAAAATATATGTTTGAGATAATGAATCATGTCTTCCATTTTAGAGGGACAAAAATTAAATTTCAGTCTTAACTGAGAAACATTCACGAGCGCCTTATCCTCCATCAAAAGCACAGTTAAGCAAAGCAATATAAAAACAGAGATATAGAAGGCACATATTTACACAGTTATTATATCTGGTGTGTTTTGGGGGAAATTTACTTTTGCTAATGAGGATACTTACAGGTGAACTGATTAAAACAAGGGGCCATTTTCATAATAAAAGTCCAAGCGCTTACCCCATTTTCAATATACAAGGTAGATTTTTATTTAAATTAGCATATAATATGCCTGAAATAAACACAATAGATCATCTTGAAAAACTATACCTATATATTTGTATGTAACTTTATATGCAGAGTTGTATTTCAATCCTCTCATTCCTTTATCACTTTTACTCAAGCTGTTACCCTGCCCGGTCCCTTGACTTCTGAAGTATGTGTTACATGTCACCCTCACTCTCCACGCTTCTATCTCCTCACTGGTCCAAGCCACCATCCTTATTAGGCAAGTGCAGGTCTTACAGTGCTTTTCCTCCAGACCATTTTTAACCTTTATCTTGTTCAGAAGGCAGAGAGACAGCTTTATAATGTCTGATTTATTAATTGCTTTTATTAGTATGTTTTAATACACATAAAGATCACATTCATCAGAGGAACTTTGTGCCTGTACATGATATAACTTGACTCCAATTTTCCCCCAATTCCTTTTCCCTTTTTCAAGCCCCCTTCCCCTACTTCTGTACAAAAGCTTTATTTCCATTTTCTTTCTTCTGTTCTTTCTGTACCCTTCCTTCTTCTCTCCCTCATTTCTCGTTACTTTCCTCATTTAAATATTTTCTTCCTATTTTCCAGTATCTCTTACATATTTTGGTTTTTATGTATCTTTTCAGTGTCTTACATGGGAGAAACAATGTGATATTTAAACATTGTATCTGATTTATTTCACTTAAGAGTATAGACTCTATTTTTAATTGTATATTTTTTTCTTTTCCCTTCTTTCCTTTCCTTTCACCTCTTCGCTAGTCCCTCTTTCTTTTGAACATTTTCTTCCTATTTCACAATATCTCTTTTGCACTCTGTCCTCATTTGCACATTCCATATCTCACAACAGGAAAATGATGCGATATTTACACATATGTGTCTGGTTTATTTCATTTGAGTATGGATACAAGGTGCATCCATTTATCTAGAAAAGTTTCAAGTTTATCCTTCTTAATGGCTGCATAATACTTTATTGTATTAGAAAATCACATCTTTTTTATATATTCCTCATTTGATGAGCATTTGAGTTTTTTCTAAGATTTAGCTATTGCAAACCACACTGCTATAAACAGGTGAGCATGTTTTTGCTACAGTATTATGTTTTTAATATCAATTGGGTCAATTGAAACCACTAATCCTAGTTTTAATAGCTGGGTCAAATGAAATCACTAGTCCTAGTTTTTCTGCAGAATCTACACAATGATTTCCACATTGGTTCCACCAACAATGGAAAAGATATTTTTTAGATTATACACTTGATCACATAATTACTTATTTTACAACTTCCAAATGCTTCTCATTGCCTCACAAGGTCAACTCTGATTCAATCTCTTTGCTTCAATCTGTGGTCCCTGTTTGTTGTTATTCTGTATCCCTCTCACCTCTATCTTGCAAATTCCAGTGACACAAGTTTTCTCATTCTTTACAGTCACTTTTATTCTCTTCAATAGACCTTTCTCTTGGGCCTGAAATGTCTTCACAGTTACATTTTGTTGATTTGCCTTCTAGTCACCTTACTCTTCTTGAGATTTTATTGAAATACTAAGCCTGCACATGTTTTTTTATCTTTGGCTTGGTTGATATGGTATATTACATTTCTTGATTTGTATACATTGAACCATCCCTGTATTCCTGGGATGAATCCCCTTGATCATGGTGTATAATCTTCTTGATGATTGGCTACATTCTATTTGCTAGGATTTTATTGAGGATTTTTACATCTATGTTCACAAGGTGATTGGCTGGTAGTTCTCTGTTTTGGTTGAGTCTTTCTCTGGTTTTACTATCAGAGTAAGACTTGTCTCCCTAGTGTAAAAAACTGGAAGAATAAATAAGATCCAAAATGTGCAATAGATATTGTGTAAGTGGACAGGGAAGTAACTGCTCAAAAGGAAAGAGCAACTGGGATGGGGGGAGAACAAAAGAAAGAAGAGAAAAGATAATTATAGATAGATAATATAGATAGTTAATTATATTGTTAATCTCTATTCATCAAAAAGAATGATTCATCAGAAATAACAGTTTGATTTTCATTGATCTTTTTCATGTCTATGTTTTGCAATCTGAGCAACTACTTTGAAGATAACCATATGTAATATAACCATTGTTAACCTCTTATTATCTCTGAAATTCCCTATCATTTTTATTCTTTTATCATTTTAAAATAAAAATAATGTTAAGTCCTAAAAGAGTCTCTATTGATTGCTCAATTTGAATAGACCATCCTCTCATTGGTCATGACACGGGCTTTCTGTCATTCTCTGTGTAACACTCACTACTTTTTGATGTATTCTTGATCTCACTGCCTTGACCACTGTATCTGAAAAGCCCATATTGTTCTCTGGCATAGCAAAATGTTTTCCAGTGTAAGATTAATTTATTTGGTGAAAATATGAATAAAAATATGTGAACCAACTGAATTTTTAAAAACATAAATAAGTGAAACAAAGGAAGTCTATTTTCCTTATTTTAAATAAAGACTAAAATAGATGAAGTATGTTTGAAGGCTACCATGCTAAGACTTTTTAATAGTTATAGTTAACATAATAAAAATTATTCAGAATTAATTATTTGTTCATGCACTGGTTTCACAGAGTATAGATAAATGTGTTTACACATGCATTTATTTCAAAAAACTGAAATACATTGGTTAGTCTCTTACTTGACTAGGTGCAAATGACTTTGTTTTATGGCTTTCTATATTTTCAAAGGTACCTAATATGCTACCCATGTGCATGAATGCATTTGAGCAAACCACTATTAGATTCTCTTTCCTTTCATTTCCTCCTCTCTTGAGAGTACATTACCTCTTGTTATATATCGGTTGGTAGGTGACTTCCTAATAGTATTATTATCACTGAGTCTTGCTAGTAATTCAAAAACAAGGCTACTCATTGGGCTTACATATCAAGGACCTTGTGAATATAAGAATTCTGTCATTCTTTCTCCAAAATTCTCAGTTTCATTCTCTGTTCTCTAGGGACAAAGAATCTATATTTTCATAAGCACCCAAAGTGACACTGATATGGAGAGGAACTGTAGTTCCCATAGGCAAAGGAAACTTCTCTCCCCAAGCCCCCAGCTTGACAAATTTTCCTGCTATAGAAATAGAAATAGATGTAGATGTAGATGTAGATGTAGATGTAGATGTAGATGTAGATATAGATATAGATATAGATATAGATATAGATATAGATATAGATATAGATATAGATATATTTTCCTTTTGGATAAAACTGGTATACATGAAGTTGATTGGGTTTTGAAATTTAGGATTTTCAGAGAGAATATTTGTTACTTATAATTTGAGCCATAAAAATCTCTTTGAAAAGACAGTAGAAATAGATGTTTTGCCATTACTTACTGTCAAGAGTAAAGTCAGGGTTGTCAATTCCAGAGAGAATATGTACAATCAGAATTTGAAACTTGAGGACACTTTCAAGTCATTGGCATTTATGTTTACATAATTTTAACAAAAATTATACAAAATTTAAAGATTAGTTGGTCTTCCAAAATACTCCCTGTATTTAGTGATTTGATTGAAGAAGAGAAGATGATCCCAATGAAAAAAGTATGTTTTCTCCTTTGCTAATTTCATTATGCTGAGTCCCAACCTTGCCATTGCTTCATAGGTGCTTGATACGCACATCAGTCCCCTCTGAAGCAGGACATTCATTTAAGCAAATACATCAGTGACCAGTGAGTTTTTCATAGTGTGGGGAAGGCTGTAGCTTTTGAGAAGAAAAACAGAAAGCACATTGGAAAAGCCTTGCAGGAAGCTTTCGTGAGCTGAGTTAAAGGACTAAACTTGAGCACGTTAGTGCAACCCAGGTACTGTCCCTTCACGTGGAAGCAGAGTGCCTCATGGTCCGTCTTCTGCACTCTTTTAAATCCTGTTCAGTGACTTTGGAAATTCTGCGGAAGAGTTGCTGCTCAGCTCCCTCAGCTTTCCTGACTCCTGACACCAAACCCCTCCAGCTTACTAACTCCCAGAGAAAATGTTGATTCTTGGAGTCCTGAATGTAAACCGAGATCACAGAGAACACTCTGTAATGAAGAGCCTTAAGTAAATGCTGATTTACACTAGTAACCACGGAGAACTGTGAGTAAACACTGACTGCTTTTTATGTAGATGGTGGATTATTTCACTGGTGTTATCAGTGCGAGCTCTGAAACATCCACCACCTCTGGATTATCAGATATACAATAGAATATTATTTTTCCCAAAGCTAGTACAGGTAAAGGCACTTTTTGTATATTACTGCATTTCCTTTCCCAACATGTAAGTCTTCTTCACCACAGTATGACCCATCCCATAACAGACACCCCAGCCCACTCTCTAGAGAACAAAACTGAGAGGACAGAGAGGACAGAAGTGGCATGCTTTATGTTTCAATTGCCATCATCCAAATTATCTGGTGCATGAGGCCACCCTGAAACATTTTATAAACTGTATTTCAATAGCATTCAATGTTGAGGGAAAATTTAAGGCAAATTCAACTTTCTACCTTCAGTTTCAGTATTTCTTCATTAATTTTTAAAGAAGGCATGCATGCTTTATACTTTTTGGAAGTAAAGACATTTAGAGAAGGCATTCCTAATTTATTAAAGTTTATTTATGAATATTCATTGACCATTTGCATTTGAAACACTGTCGTTAAGCAGTATTGACTAGTTACTTTGTCTTCACATAAAATAGAAACACACATATAAAGAGGAATAGTTAGTAACTTGTATGTAAATATTTTGAAGTATTATGAAAAAGACTCATTTAGCCATTGAGTGTGGTTTTATGAGTGTGTAGAGGAGACAAGCAACATCCTACTCCAACAATACCTCAAGGTGTTCTCCTGACCAGGACATAAGCTACTAAGAAGAGAAAAAGCAAGCATGCTCTTATAAAGTTGACCTGACCTTGTAGCTTTGGTTACCATCTACCTAGGGCAGCCATCACCTCTGAACGTTCAGCACAGGGAATTAAGGCCCTGCACAGTGATGTATTAAATACTAACTTAATTGAGAAGCAATTACTCCATGGTGACCAAGAAGGATAAGGGGAGGCTGGATAGGAATGGAATTAGTAATGGTGGACTCAACATGGAGAATGGAAGATAACTACTTCTATTCAAAAATCCTTTGTGTGTTAGAAAATAAAGCAGAACTATTTCAAATGCCTCAGAACCTGTAACATCCTTATCTCACTTTATTTTCTCATCATTTTTTGATGGACACAATTTGCTTAGAAAACATCTGGTATACCAGTTGTACTAAAACTCTTGAACTAAATTCATTTACTTTTCTCTATCAAATTTAATAATTTCAACATAAAAGAAAAAAGGACATCGTATTCCTAATGTCTTGCCGAGATGGCATTAATTTTTCCATGTTCCTTCTGTTTGTGCCTGTGTGCAGTCACTTCCTAAAGCAGACACACTCTAAGGGGAGTAGAGCTTTCAAAGTGAGTGGGGCTTTTGACTTTCTTCTGATACATGGAATACCACACAAGAGCTAGGTTTCCAGCCACATGGTTACGTTACATAGTGTCAGAGGCTGCTTTAGTGGTCTGGAGTGAGATGTCTTCCTGCTAGCTAAAATGAAGCAAGTAGATGCAGTGTGGACACTACCTGGCTCTCCATAAATATGTTTTTGTTTATCCCTATGCACCCAGACTTTGTCTCTTACACTGAAACTATGAATTGAATTGGGGCTTCTTTCTATAGCCTTGTTTATGTCTCCCCAGAAGTGGACACACTTGAATTTTCCAGCATCATATCTTCTGCCTGCATCCTCCAAAATAGGTCTGCACTTTCTGCAGCATAGCTCTCCGTTGAACAAAACCAAAACTGGTAGCACACTGTCACTTCTTCTCTAAGCAGTATTTTATTTGCTACTTATGATATTACATGTGTGTACACTACATCAGCTAAAACTGTTTCATCTCTTTTCAGGTCTTACACGTTTTCCAACATTGTCACTGTTTTGGCCTCTACCACCATAATGAAAATTTAATTTTTGACAGTGATATCATACATGCCAGTTGTCTTTCATTTCCTAGGCAGTCACCTTTGCAATCTTAACATTAACATGAACCCTATATACACTGCTACCCTTTCTCATGTTGTGAATACCAGCAAGTTTCATGAAAGCCTTCGAAGGAAAGAAACATGTCCTCTCCTGAATTTCTTCTCCTCTGAGGAAGTCTGTATTTTTAACCAATTACACTTTGTATAACATAAGCTAACCCAGAATGAAATCTCTCTTAATATCTATGATCACTGTATAATACTGTTTAATATCAGATAATACCTATTATCAAATATTACCTCAAAATCAGTCTATCTTCACCAGCATTTAGTATTTCATAGGTTCCTTTTCATTTATTTCTTCTAGAATGATGCTTGGTCCTTGTCTTTTTCTATTTTGTTCTCATAAAAGATGTGTTATAAATAAATCATAATATAGATATTTGAAAATTTCTGGAATGTACTGATCTTTTGTGATCTACAGAACACTTTGTGTTAGACATGAGAAATATTGTTTTATAAGTTGATCTGCTTTATTGTATTCATATATCTTTTCATTAATTAAGCTTCTTGTTACATTTTAGATAAAACGAAGGACCACATTCATCATTAGGAATTTGTAACTGTACATGATATATTTTGATTCCAGAGGAGTCATATATCATTCAGTATCTTCTTCATTTCTTGATATTCCTCTGAAAGCTACAGTTTTTTAGCACTACACTTCTGTAGCAGACAAAAGTTGAAGCTGTTCTCCACACAGAATTTTACACAGAGAAAGCCATCTACACCCAGATGAATATAGTTACACAATGAATATAGATGCCCTGGCAGTCAGGGGAAATGCAGTGTATGTCAGAGAGCCTGTGCTGTGCTCTTTTTAAGGAATAGTCATGAAGTAGAGATGTTTTCTTCATTTCCTAGAATAACCTTTGATAAAGGCAAGGACACAGCTCTACCCTGAAACTTAATTAAGGCACTTCTTTGTAGGTACTAAGCCAGTAAAATCTTGGCGTGAGGTTTGAATTACCTGTGGGGATCCAGCTGAGTGACCCCACTCTTGGAGTTAAACATTCAAGATCTGTCAGCATCTTTCTCTGTTTTTACCTGCAGGGCTTCCCCTCCTTAGCAATTTCTCCTTCAGTGAGTTGAGTTGGAAATATGGAACCAACAATTTGAGCATTCCTCTTAGCAAATAATTGATTTATATCACCCACTCCTTTGATTACTTTAAATACTTTGTTCATTTTCCTCCAAAGTTTTAAAATCATCCCTTTAAAATCATTCAATTCTATTTATGAAATCAATATTAATACTTTTGATCATAAATCCTCAAAATTACTTGCCATCAACAGTTCAGATTAGCATCCTAGTGTGGACAGATATGTGATCCTCGTGTATGAGCAAATCAGTCTAGCTGGGGGAGGCTGGCTTTGATAAGCACTGACTGGACTCGCTCACATCACAGCTCCGCCTGGAGGGATCTCCTGTGCCAACCGCCACAGTGTGATGGTCCACTCCCAGTAATACTTCAGACAAATTATTCATTTGTCTTGAATCATAATAGATACACAATTTCTGGAGCCGCATTCTAGAAGTTTGGAGTTGCAGAAAAAATTAGAGGAAAAAAGAGTATATTCTTTCTTCTCAAAGGAGATAAAGTACAGAGCTGTCCCCTCAGTCCCTGGCAGGCTTAATAAACCCACATCCTACTGTATCCTTTCACTTAAATGACTTACTTTACTCGTACAGAAGTCATCTGGACTTGTTCCCTTGGAGGTTACTTGACAGCTTGTTCAAATGATGACATTTTTCTGACCTTGGCTTTTATTTTTTTCCCCTCTTTTCAGAATCACTTGGGAGGCTACCATGAGACATTTTAATTTGGGCTAAAATTGTTCTCATTCTGTCACACCCCCGACATATGGCAGATGCACCGCGGGATGACCTAGCTTTCAGTTCAATCTCTTTTGGAAGAAAAAGTTGAAATGCTTACATTCACAGCTAATCTATGTGTCAATAATGGAGAAGTTACACTGTAAATGTTAAATTATATTTTTAAGTCATAACACTAACCTGATTTTTTTCATCTGACTGAAATAGTATATACCTAGATAAATATTTTTTAAATATATGATAGATATGAGCCTCTATAGAACAGAAATATGATCTTTTTCACAGATATACAACAGGGCTGAGAACAGTATCTGAAACCCACTAGTAACACATTCAGTTCATTAAGCAAGTGAATTGTGTATCTTGGAAAAAGAACAGAGTTATAAAATTGCATGCATGATTACATGTCTTAATGCAAAAGACACAATGTGTATGCATGTGCTTTGTAAACTACCCTATAGATATTATAAATATTTTAATGAATTTTAAAATCTAATAAAGCTTACACTTCAAAATTATGATCATTTAAAAATCTCTTTTAATACAGTCTTCCATAAAACGTCTTCATTCATCTGTATCATTTATTTTTATTTCTGGTAATGATTATTGATGCTGTTAACTTTTGAATCCACAAGATACTGCCAGACAAAGTTTGTGGGCAACAGTACTAATTTTATTAGACTTTCTCAGTAAAGGGCAAAGCTACCATCATGGTCTTGCGAGCTTGCCAGCACGAGAAAGTGGTGCATATACCTATGTCTCCGTGGACCGGCCTGACCACAAGTGACTTGGCGGTGACCCTTGCCATGTGCAGGTCAAGGGTAAAGCTCAAGGCATCCATTGCTTGTGGTTTGAAGCACAGAGGGTGTTTAGCAAGAAATCACGATGCGCGAACTTAATTTGCTTAAGTAAATTGTTTTAATTGTTCACATTCTTATCAGAAACCAGTATTTCCTGAGATGAGCAGTCAATTGTTTTAATTTAGATGTAGTTTATAAATATACACATACACAGTATATTAATTCAATGAGGTGGTTTTAGAATATTAAATAAATGGGTCTCATTAAATTTATTATCAAATAATAAACTGAACAATTTCTTTAAGAATCCAGTTATACTCATATTCTTGCTATCATATGCATAGTTAAATAACAATTGACTTTAACACTGTTTTATCATTTATATTTTATCAACTTTAACCAAAGAAAAAAGAAAATGGACACAAATCAACATTAAAAGACAAAAACTGAAAAACTTTTTCCATGACGACATATTTTATATCAGTTTAACAAATTTAAGATTATGAATAAACATACATGCATTCCTAGGAATGTAATCATCACATAATTTAAAGGCATTTTCAAATTATGTTAATTTAAAACAATTGTATGGTTTTAAATGGCAAGAGTATTACAATTATAATTAGTTAATCAACAATTTGTATACTTTTTATTTATTTGATCTTCATGGCTATCAAGTATTTTACTAACTATAGTAATTTAATCTGAATCTACAAATTCAAAGAAAAATCTAGAAAGTATAATTTTTTTCCCTCTTTATGTGAAGAATTATAACATTTATAAGATTGAACCTTTGAAAAGTTACTATATTTTACAATTTAACTCCATTAAATACATTTAAAAATGAAGGTGTTGAAGAGAAAGTAGAATAGGGAAAAAAAAAACAAATTATACCACATACAGGTACAAGTTCTCTATGACCAATGTGTATCTAAAATGTACCAATAAAATCTGATTGAAAAGAAAATGTTTGCCATATTGAATGACTTCTAGAAATAATAACATTAGTGGTATAGGTACTAACTGCAAATTTTAACCAGCTTACATTATAAAAGCATGAAACCAAAGCTTTGTGTTATGTTGGACTACTTTTACACGGTGACAAGGGAGTCATTGAAACAGAGTTGTTTCCACACCAAACTCAGTTCACTTTTATCTGCACAAATATTCTCTTATTTTTGAAAAAGTACACGGATTTTTAACTGTAAATTAACCTGTGTGCTCACAAACAATAGTGTTCAAAAACTTTGTAATTTAATCTGAGTTTTTTAAAATTTTCTTTTCATATAGGGGTCAAGCCATTCCCTCAAGTCACAATTAAACTTCATCTGT
Organism: Dolichotis patagonum; assembly: GCA_004027295.1. Taxonomy (NCBI): domain Eukaryota; kingdom Metazoa; phylum Chordata; class Mammalia; order Rodentia; family Caviidae; genus Dolichotis; species Dolichotis patagonum. The sequence goes on from PVJX010003404.1 coordinate 50,107, forward strand.
TTTCCAAAGACAGGAAGAAAGAGATGAAAGAAAAATTAGTTAAAAAAAAAGAAAGACCTGAGGGAGTTTTAAAAAATGTTACATATAATGGCTGGTACAGTTTCTTTTTGGCCTTTCTGCCATTATTACTGTTTGGACCAGAAGTCCATAAGTTAAAAGATGCAGGGACAGGTATTGGGCTCTAGGGGCAAAGAACAACCTGAAAATAGTAATCACTGCTGAGAATATACATGCAAAATAGTGACTACTCTTTGTGCAGAACACAAAGAGTAGTCACTATCAACTGGAGACATAGCAAATGCACTACCCATATAAGACTAACAAAGCCATTCTTGATGATAATACAGAGAAAAATGTTTTACTAGATTGAAAGTACAAGTTTGAATTTGTCCTGCAAGGAGGCCAATTCAATGAGTATAGAACCCAAAGCCTTTGGACTGAACTATATTCCCAGATCTCTCTCTCTCCCTCTCTCTCTCTCAATATATATAGATATATAAATATATATCTATATATATATTTATATATAATATATAGATATATATTTATATATTAAATATATATATTTATATATAAATATATATTTATATATATATATAGAGAGAGAGATATCCCATTATCTTTCTTTTTTTTTTGACATAGTCTTGCTAAATTGCCCAGAATGGGCTTGAACTTGAGATCCTCCTTCCTTGACTTCCCTGAGTGACGAGGTTGCAGGCATGTGCCACCACATCCTCCCAAATTGTGTCCTTGTGAAATTACCAGCTGTTTGGACAGGTTGGCATATGAGAATAACTAGATATATACCCATCTTCTCTTTTTTGAATCCCTTCTTGTAGGGTCACAAAATCAAGTAGGTGCCCATGACAACAATGTGTGGAAAGGAAACAAAACAAGAGACAAAGCTAAAATAGAACTGATTCTGTAGTCAGGCTGTGTGCAAAGCACGTATTCCCAAAGCATGTTTTCATTTCAATTCAGATGATCAAGTTATCTGACAAATTAATCCATGTTTGGTAGCCTGAGGAAGGGCAGAGTTCAGACAAAACAGAACATAGTTCCATTTGACTGCTTAGGATGTGAGCTGTTTCTTTGCAAAGGATCTGAGACATTGGTGCTAAGGACGCTTTGCTCTGATCCGAGAGAGTATCTACAACTACTGAGCATCAGTTTTCCAAAAGATTGACCTCTCAGAAAATGTGACTCAGTTTACTATAATAAGGAAGGTTACCACTCTGCTGGAGGTTGGTAGTAATAGGAATATTCTTGAATGGTATTTATAGGGTTTTAGGACTCCTCTTGATAGTGTTAAAGCAGCTTATTATGGGGCACTGTGCTTGACATGGGACTTTGATGGGGTGTACTCAGGAAGACAAACTTCATCAAGGGGTTGAGAGAACAAGCAGGGTTGTCTCTCTCTCGGGTGTCCTTTCCAAGATGAGAACAGGACAAGGTACTTCTCAGAGCAGGCAGCCACCTGTTTCACAAAGTCCCAGGATGGTGCTTCTGGCCCCTGAGGCAGGAGAAAGAACTGCAAGTTTGAGCACAGTCTGGAAATCTAGCAATTTAGCAAGAACTCATCTGAAAAAAAATTAAAAATAGGACTGGGGTTGAATCTTAGTATAATTTTTTTCTTAAATATTTATGTATAATATATTTCTTTGTAGTATTGTGGTACCATCAATCTGTCAGTTTTTCCCTAATCTTACAGAAATACAGTAGAGAAGCCTTTTTTTTTTTTTGAGGGTCTTACTTTGTTACTGAGGTTGGCCTTGAATTCACTTTTGTAGCCTAGGCTGGCCTCAGATTCACGGTGATCCTCTGGTCTGTTTCCTGAATGTGGGAAGTACAAGTGTGCACCACCACGCCTGACCCTAAAAATTCAAAAAGTGTATGTGTTTTAGATATTTTATTAATGTAGCTTAGTTAATCTAATGTGAATAATAAAAATAATGTTTTATGAATTAAAGGAAATGGTTACTTTCCAAGAAAATCAATAATGTTTCTTCTCTTTCAGTTTTTAAATCACACTTAAAGGCTTAATAAATCCTAACTGCTTTGAAAGAATGATAATGAGTTATTGCACCCCTGGGAAATTTTACTTCAAGAATGTTAAACTTCTTGCAGACCCAAGGGGAAATATTGGCTTTCTGAAGCAACCTTAGTACTTTCCATCTCATGTAAATTAATAACAGATAATCTTAGAAGGAAGGTTTCTCTGTAGGTCGTCATGCTAAACTGTTGTATATTATGCTGAAAATTAGGAAGTGATCATGGATGGGTATTTGAAAAGCAAGAGCAATAAAGTATTTCTACAAAATACAAATGTGCTGAAATCTCAAAAATTAACTTATTTATTCCTTATATCTCAAACTTGGTTTAAAATCCTTTTGGTTCTCCAAAGTTAATTGATTTGCCAAAGGTCTAATGTCCCATTCCTCCAAAAGCTTACAAATCATCAACCTTCTGAAAGCAAGACATAGTGTTCTTTTTCAAAACATTGTTTTGTTTGTTTAACTAGTTTTATTCAGAAACAGTCTTCCCATGTCTCCAATTCTGTTCTGTGCTTTTCAAATTGTTAGTCTGTAGGATAAAACAATCTGAAAGTAACCTCTTGTAGTCCTTGTTTGCAAGGAAAACAGTTACATATAAGACACATAATTTACAGAATTGTTTTATAATAGTCATCCAAAGAATCAAACATGAAGAATACAGGAACTCTGTCCACACACTAAGGACCCCAAAAAATCCAGCAGAGGGCCCATATCCCATGGCAAAGTTCTGCATGAGTTGAAGACCTAGAATCCCTAATAATGTCTCATGCAAGTCTGTTGCATGGAGCTATACTGGGCAGGAGCAAAGGTAAGCACTGGAAGCCAGAAAATTTGCGCCAGTGAGAGGAAGTATCTGTGCCAGTAGGTTGAAGTTCTCATGGGAGCCAGGAAGCAATGTTCAAAGTAGGGACCAGAGCTCCCCTGAAAAGTACCACAGTTATCCCCAGAAACAACGAGGTCTCAAGCTCTTCTGATGATAACAACCAAGTTCATACCAGGAAGCCAGCATGACAAGCTTCTCCAGGAGACAGAACAGCACACATCTTCCTCTCTGGAACAGGTAAACCATGCTGAAAGTAAGGACCAGAACTTCCCCAAAGTGAACTGCGGCCATTCTCACAGCAAGGTTCCAATGAGAACAGCCAAGTTCACATCAGGAAACAAGCTTGACAAACTACTCCAGGAGAATCAACAGCAACAGGAAACCACCACCACTGAGAGCCAACACTGCTTCTTCCTCTCCAGCCATTCTTTTCATGTTGGCAGCAATCCTCAGGTGGGCTGCCCGCTAGGCACCACGCTGATTCAGTTTAGGTGGTGTTAAGTTGACCACCTGTTGTCAACCCACCCCATCCCCTGAGAATCTCTGTGTGATTGTTCCGTATTTACATAACTGACTTAAGAATACAAGCTGCTGCATAGAGGGGGATCAGATCCATAGGGACAGATCATTCTCCTTCCAGAAACCTTGCTAATAATAAAAACAAATAGATGTATACATTGCATGAATTTAAAACATGTCTATTTTTAAAATAACCTATATTTCATGGCTAAACTCCAAATTCATATATCCAAATTCCTACTTAAAATCTCTCTCCTAACCATGACATATGCTCTCTTCATTCTTTTTTTTTTTTAATTTTAAAGGTGGTAAAATTAAACAGAACAGAACAGGACATAAGAGAACATAAATTTCAAAGCTAGACAACCAGAGATCTTTATTATCTGTCATATTGTCTCTTGTGTTCTTCCAAATGGTTGTCCATATCTTTGCATATGGGGAGTTCATACTAAATAACATAGCCAATCTTTTCACAAGACGTCCAGTTCACTGGCTCCCACTTGGTAAGCGGGGTGGGGGGACGACACGGGATGGGGAACAGGACGACATGAGATGTTTGATTCTTAGCCCGCGTGCCTACATGCTTACAGCCGCCCCCCAGAGAGGGGAGGAGCTCCTTGTTCTCCTGGCACCCCGAGTCAACCGCATGGTGCAGGTCCTGAGATGCCAGGGTCTCTCTCCTGTGACTCTCTCCGTTCTTGATTTGGTTCTCACCCAGAATTCTTTGTATCAGTAGCAGGTTCAACAATCCTTTTATTCTACAAGATTAAAGTTGGAGCCATTGCTCATCTTCTCTAAATCACTACAGTGTGTCCATTTTATATTCACACTATTTCCTGCACCATAATCCCACACCAAGCCATTACCTCTCCTTGGAAACACCATGATTCCCTACATCTCCAGTTTTGGCTCTTCCAAGGAGCTCTTCACAATGTTGTGCATGAGTGCGTGCATGCACACACACACACACACACGCACACACACACACACACACACTGGTGTGCTTTCATGTATCTGTGAATGTGCATACATGTGGTCTTACTTTCCTTTCCCAATATATGGCCATATTGTGGCCAATATTCCCAATATATGGTCATATACACAAGCTTTAGAAGTAAACTGTTCCCCTTGTAATCAGTTCAAACAGCAATAGAAAGTCTTTCTACTCATAAAGCATTAAGGAAAGGTAGTGAAATGCTTCCCTTAATAATTAATGGACATTGGATTTTCTCTGAGGTCTATTTCACATTTTGATCACATCTCATTCTGTATTTGTCATCCTGGATAATGTGCTCCAAACCTCTGTTTTGCTTTATTTTTCAGCTACTGTGAGATTTGTCTTTCAGAGATTAAAGGTAGTCTCAAGATAAGTAGAAAGCAGGACCACAGTAAATTAACTTATAAATTCTATGTGGTCCAAGAAACATACCAATAATTTGACAGTATTGCAGACAACTAAAGTTCAATGGATTAATGAATATTAATATAAAAAGCAAAAAGTAATAGATTGTGAAATGATTACCCTAACAGATATTTAAACATACTTTAAAGCCATTTATGAAAAGGGTTTGATGGTGGTACCTAGATATCAAACCAACTTTTTAAAGTAATTTAAAAATTCCCCAAATAGACACAGACATGCAGTGAATGATGATATTCGATCTCCAAATTCCATGTCAAAGATGGACCCAGTAGTCCTGGAAAAAGCAGGCAGGCAGTAGGGAAGAGATAAATAATCATTCTTCACACCCCTATACATGAACTTGAAACTCATCAATAATATAAATGTAAAACATGGCACAATCAATAAAATCAAATCTTTCGTAAAACTGTTAAAGAGGAAAGAACATTCTTAACATGATATAAAATTAGAACAAAATTTAGAAGATTGACATATTTACATTAAAATTAATTGCCTGATGAAGAAAAACATAAACAATGCCTCCCCCCAAAAAAACTGGTGACGAAGTAGGAAGGGAAAAATATGTACAAAGAGAATATGTGGGAAAGCGTGGCACATAAATTAACGCTGGAGTGAAAAGGGCCCAGGGATTTAGTTCAGTGGCATAAGCACCTGCCTGGGAGCATGAGGCTGTGAGTTCAATCCCCAGTACCACAAAAGCAAATTGAAAAAAAACATTGGCGTGAAAGACATACTGGTTTTTCTTTTGTTCTCTTATGAAGACTGTGTCGAATATATATCTGAGTACAGAACAGGAGCTCATGCCTATAATTGTAGCACTCTAGGAGGCTGATTTGGGAATATCACATGTTTGAACACAGGCTAGGCAACCTAGTGACTTGTGGGAGACTGTCTCAAATTAAAACTATTTTTAAAAGTGTTGAAAATAGAGATCAGGGCAAAGGACCTGATTTCAGTACCCAATAATTTTAAAAGAGGACAACTTTGGTAAGAATTTCTGATTGTGTAAACACGTAGGCAGTACCATAATGGTGCTGTATAGATGCTGCATATCTGGAGGTCTCTAACCTATATGAAAACCTTGATGCACACAATTCTGAGACTAAAATAGCATATTTTCAATATTTACATCATTATTTCTCATCTATAAGATATATCATTAGTAAGCATTAATAAGATAATAAAAATTCCTTTTTCATATGTAACTGATAGGATACTATCTTTTAAGATTACTCAATTAACCAAATATTTTAACAGATGGCAAATGTTTTTATTACTCCCAGCCCACATGCCCAAAAGTAAGTACAAATATATATAGATGTGTGGATGGCTACAGAGACAGGAAGAAACAGAAAGAGACCAAGAAGCTAGATAATACACAAATATATATGGATGTATGTATTGACATCAAAGTTATATTTGACATATGTATACATGTCAAAATAGAGGTTGCACCTGCAAAATCTAAACAAGCAAGGAAAACTATTCCAGAGTCTTTCAATTAGGATCCAGAGACCAGTAATTCTGAGCTCAACTTCCTAAAAACCAAGGCTAGAACATAGCGAAGATCTGAAGTGGTAGAAATTAGAAATTGACAACTTGGCCATTTCCTGACTGGAGAAGTCGTAGTTCCACTTCTGAAAGGCAGGTTTCTGACCTGCAGCATGGTACGGGAACTAAGGCTGGGCAGCCAGTTTCCAGCAGAATCATGGAGACACGTGTTCTCTTCATTCGAAATCACATTTCAAAAAGATGCTCCTAGAACTCTGAAGAAGATCCTCCCAGGATTTTAAAGACAGAAAGATATTTCAAAGCACATTTGCATTTTAAAGGGTCAACAAGTAAATCTACAATAGCAGTTTTCTACATTAAATACTCCAATAAAAAGAAGGCTGGAATCCTATTGTCAGGAAGCTGACAAAGTCTACAACATTTAGAGCCAGTGGGAGGACATTTTGGTTAAATGAAGAGCTATATATGTTAGTAGACAGATGAAAATAAGATGGGAAGAAAGAAAATAGTTACATTGATTCCAAGGCAAGCTGAGCATAACTCAAAACCAACTCAACTATCCTACATGTACTAAAAGCACAGGAAATGTGCATTTAAGAGAATAATTTGTGCTGTGATACTGACAGTTTCTTTTTTTCTTTTTTGTATTTCTACTTAATTAGTAGTCATTTTCCTTGAATTTGTCTTCTTCAATACCATTCAGTAACACAGTATCCAGAAATATTATATTCAAAGGTTTTAATTTCTTGGTTTTCAAGGATAAGTTCATATGATATTTATGAAGTGATGTATTAGAAACATATTTTAAAATCATGTTTAGGAAAAGATATTCTTAGATCATGTAATAAATATACACAATTCCATTCCAATTCCATTCCCATTCCAAAGGGAAATATGGTATTTTTGTTATAGCTGCGATCTCATTGGCTGTAAGTCCTAAATAGTAAAAAAACTTACTCAATATGTCCATTGGAAGTTTCCAAAAACAGAATTGTAGAATTTAAGGCTCAGATGGTGTCAATAGTTAGTTTAAAAATCAAAGAACTACCAAAGAAAGTATGAAACAAGATATTTTTATGTTTATTACCTGAAAACATAGGTCCTTGTGAAAAATTCCAAAGACTACTTATCAAGAAAGTATGTGAAAACGTGTATTATTGCTTCATGCACTAGTACAAATTCTTTAGTCGTGTCCAATCATATAGAGTTTGTACATGTACCAAGAATTTTCCTGAGTGTCTTGATATATAATTTTGTTACTGAGTTCATAATCTCACAATATTGCGGAATGAACCAAAAGAGGAGGTGAGGAGGTGTCTCAAACGGGTGGCTGTTGATGCTCCTTGTCAAGGGTCGTTTACATAGTGAAATCCCAACTTGGATAAGAAGGAGTCAAATCACAATGCTCCTATAGGGTCACAAGTATAGTTGCTTACCTAATTTTGGTCCATAGTGAGGCAAGGCATGTTGCAAGAATACATGGTTAGCATCATTAACTTTAGCTTATCTATAATTTTAATGCAGATAGGACAAAGGGGTCCCTGGAAAGGGATGGGAGTGCAGGTCAGAGTATTTTTCTCATGCTACTGTGAGTCTGATTCCTATGCAGTCATTGGACTAGGTGATGCTGATTGTAGTGTAATCTCAGTCTGCTGTTTATTGTGACAGAGGACTATAGGCCTGGTTCTCTTCTGCAGACTTACCTGAAGCAACATTTTGGTATGTCTCATGTTCTACACTGAATTCCAAAAGGGCCACATTTATTTCTGATTGCCTATTAATTTCTATCTAACTTAGCTTTCCATAATAATTTCAACTAAATCCTCTGAAAGGTAAGAATGGGTTAGGTATTTTATTAATCCCATTTCATAGATAATAAATGTGATACCTGTCTTATAAACACAAATGAAGTGTGATAAGCTAATATTGTATTCAAAGGGAAAACTATGATTATGCTTATCACATTAAATGTTGAATAAATACTTTCTGTCATCATCATAATTTAAATTGATTATAGTATATATGATGGAGAAAATTCAACAGTGTCAACTTTGTGTGACTCTGTATGCATATAATATATAGAAGATACTTTATTTAACCATTTACATGGTATGGCTGCCCAGCCTTGGTGATTGGAAATACTTGGTCATCTACACATGACACAACCACACCAGTTAAACAAAACATAAAGTCAAACACATGAGTACTTTCTGCTAAGACAGATTTTCTGTGGAATGACATTTTTCCACTTAGAAAATTCAAAAGTCTACGAAATTTAGTTGTGCCTGAATCTTAGTTCTGCTGCTGTTAAAGAAACAAAGATATTTCAATGAATATATTCTGAAAGTTGACACAGGTAGAAAGGGCCCTTCATTGAAGCACTGTAATTGCCCATCTCCTAAAACAGAAGTTGTTGTTTCCTTGAGTCAGAATCCGTAATGAAACCTTTCTGGCCTGAAAGAAGCCCAACTTCTTTCAGGGAACCTTCACTACGGAAATCACTATGTTGCCCCTTTTGAAACCATTTTGGAAAGTTCATCTCTCCGGTGCTACGGCACTGTTTAAGTGGGGCTGGTCTCGCCTCAGTTGCAAAGCTGAGTCCATTTCCTTGTGTGATTAAATCAGGAGTCGGCATGAGATGCATCACAGGTAAAGCAAATTTAGCCAGAAAAGTCTGCAACTGCTACTTAGTAAGAAATGATTTATTAATCATCTGCTACTCAGTGAGAAAGAAATGTAAGACAGCAGTGACCAATGGGAAACTTTTCCATCACTCTGAAGAAGCCTGTTTGAGAAAAAGTCATCCTTAGGAAAGTCAGACTGAGAGACAGAGAAAGGCAGATTGGGGAAACAGAAAACAAAATAAAATCTACACACACACACACACACACACACACACTTACGTTATATTAAGGAACTGTACTATGAACTCAGGAAGGAGGATTACTTACAAATGATTGCTAAAAGGAAAAATTGAAGTTATTAGTGATGACCTGAACATAGAAGATGTAAAAACATTGTTAATGGCATAGAGGAGGCTACCTGTTTGGCGATATAAAGCAAAAGAATCTGTGTGGATTTTGAGCTCATAAGAATAATATGTGAAAGGGCTATTTGGGTGATATTGTACTTAATGTAGAATTGGAGGGCAAAGTTCAGATCTTAGTCTCATAAGGCAGATTCTGTAAACACAGGCAAAAGAAAAACATTTAAAACAGGACATAAGGAAGTACTACATGGAAAAAGGGGCATTAGTAAGAGTGAAAAACTTAACAAATGGCATGGGAAAGAGACCATGAGGAATTAAATAAGACCTCGGTGCCTGTGTTGTCAGCTTGTATGTGATGAAACTAATATTGAATCAGCAGGAGAACAGCTCATGGTTGAATGAAACCTGAGAACTGGATACTCACGCTGACCATTTGGTTGATCAGTTAGCATCAGGAAATGTAATGAATGAAGTCCACACTTTTGAGCATGGAGAATATTACTGTAAATGGAATGCAAAAAGAATGCTTTAGAGGAAGGAGAAAAATTAGCTAATCAATGCACAATTTTCAAGGGTGAAACTACCTTCTTTTAACATGAGAAAGAATTGTAATTGGACATCAATATGCTTTTCAAAACCATTGCACTGACTGCAAAAGAGACAATAATCTTGGAACAAAATGCCAAACTGACAGCTCTGTCACTTAAACTGTTATAGCTATGCCACCTTTGAAAAACATAGTTTCCCTTATGAAGCTATATCCACCTCACAAGGAAATTATCTATCAGGAAATAGTTCTTGTACATTAGCATTGTAATGCAGTAATCAATCAAAAATGCCTAACTGTTTGTTGATAGCTTTGCACTCATGTTTTTAAAGTTCTCCACTGAAATCAGTGGCATGAGGTCAATAAGACACCTTGAGTGGTTGCTCCTAATTCTTGGCTGCTTATATTACACTCAGTTATGGACTAGTTACAGAGCATGGAGTAAGCAAATGCCCACAAGCTATAGAATAGCTAAAAAAATAGATGGTACCAGAATTAACACTCAACATTGCTGTTTAAAAACCAAGCTGTGAGTCATGTATGAATAAAGCTTACCGAGCATCAGTTTGAACTCATATTGCCATTAAATTCAGAATTGAATAAGTTGGTAATGTATTATTAATTATAAGATGATTACAAGAAAAGTTTTTTTTGTTTTGCTTTTTGATATACCTTAAGCATAATGTCATTTAAAAATTAAGAATCAAGTGTCTAATCCTTACTACTCAAAATATTGAGGCTAGAGAACCCTAAATACAAACCCAGTCAATACTACATAACAAAGACACCTAGAAACATAAATAAATAAAAGTCTCCTATCTTTTTTTAAAGGAACTCAGAGGTTAAAATAGAAACACAAAATTGCAAAAACAATTTAAACTCTTCATTCATTATCTACAGATAGAAAACAAAAATGCTAATTAAGACACGGATGATTACATAAATAAATAACAGCCAAACACTATTGTACATTCTGTTGCCTCTGCCCTTGATATCTCCATAAAGTAGATTAAAATAAATGGTAGTTTAGCAGAATGAAACATGAGGTAACTAGGAAATTAATAAATATTTGTGTACATCAGCAATATTGACTTCGATCTTCTCATTACAGAAAGTATTCATTGTGCTTAAATAAAACATTCTGATAAAATCTTTCTCCACACCAATAAGCAGGAAACCTTTCCCTACTGTCAGTTCTTTAGCAACCAAAACAAGCTACGTTAGCAACACCTTGTTGGCAGTGATCTTCTTGTTTCTATCTGATTCTTATAACTAGAGATGCAGTGTCTAATAATCTGGAGACCCCAACAGCAGCCTGTTGCCTTTAGACAAAAAGTGCAAGGCTTTACCTTGGATGACACATGACTTTTAGACAATTAACACTTTTACAGCAGCCAAGCGTGACAGAAAAGACTGTGCCTCACTCTTTTCCTGCCAGAAAAGATGTTTCAGGCACATATCAATATCTCCATATGGTTGCTACTGCAGAAAGTCAAAAAGGAGACAAGGCTCTGCCTCCTACTCTGACTCCAGAGCATCAGAGCAGAAAAGGAGAAGCCTAAACTTCTCTCTCAGCAGGAATGACGAGCCCACGTCCTTCCTCAGCCAGGAGTGAATGAAAATCAAGAGGCCATTGATAAGGTCAAAATGTATAATGTGAACTCTGTGGCAGTTAGTATAGAAATGTTTAAAAGAAGTATAATTGATGCACTAAAAGAACACAAAATGAAATCGTAAAATTTGCAAACAAATCCAAAGAAAGTAGAAAAAGAAGGCTGTAAAAAAGTAGTACAGGAATACAAAACAGTTAATTTTAATACAAATATGTCAAAAGTTGCTTAAAAAGTATTTAGTTTAGGTATTTAATTGGGAAACATAATTAGAATGAATAAATAGTGAAAAAGATATTAAAATATATAATGGAAAAAGTATCAGCTTTTTCAATAAAAATGACATAAGCATAGACTATTATTAACTGAAAGCAGCAAGTATTTGTAACAGTCTTTTGGGTTCAATTCCTGTACTTTGAGAAACTATTTTGAAGATAATGAGATACAGTTTATTAAGTTTTTGTATTCCCTTAGTATTCAATTATAAAATTTTGTTTCATTTTGTCAGAAAAAATTTAAAAAGAAAATGATACTTCATGTATTCTTTCAACTGTATAATATTCTGGAAAAGTACAAGGACAAAGAAAAGATTAATGGCTGTCAGCTGTTCTAGAAGCAGGAGAGCTGAATTTGTAAAGTGCAGGGAATTTCTGTGCAATTAAATTATTTTCTGTATTACTCTACGGGGGAATAGAAGGCAAGCATTTTTTAAAACTGATAGTACTTACAGCACAGAGAAAAACATTAATATATACAATGTTTTCAAAATACTGAGAATTTGAAAGAAAGTAAGATGAAATGCAGCGTGACAACACAAACTGAACAGATCACAAGAATAAAATAACATCACTAAGGAGGATGTGACAGGAAACAACTGATCTAAGTCAATTTTTTAACATGAGTAGGAGCTGTAAGACTCAGAGCAAATATGACTGTACACATACTGTGCTCCAGCTGATACATTTTCTATGAGAGTATCTTTTAGCAAATATGAAGAATTTTAGCAACTTGCATTGCAGTTAAACAAGTTCCGTCACTCAATGTTGACATACTACAGAAAATTAAAGACAGGAGGTTAGATTGAAGAATGAGGTAAGTATTGAATAAGCTGGGTGCTGTTAAGGCTTGTATCCATGCATACCCCTAAAGATTCGTGCCATCCCAGGTGGGGCTATTCAGAGGTCATTGTATTTAGGTGGTGGGTTTCAGGGTCTGCTGCTAAGATTTAGGCTGCCACCCTGGGTGTGAGTGCTCCCTGCTTTGAGGCAAGGTAACCTGCTTAGAATAGAAAGGGCAGAAAGAGGCTTGCTACAGTTGCTACTGCTGCTTCTGTTGCTGCTGCTTGTCTTCTGTGGCTTCCCGCCCTGCTCTGTGACGTCCCTCTGCCATGTGGCACCCTGCCTTGGAGCTGACCGATTATGGACTGAAACTTTTACCGACTGTGAGCTAAATAAACCTTTCCTCCTTGAGCTCTGGGTGTTGACTATTAAGACAAATGCATTCAAATAAGCTCATGTTTGGCAAGTACAAGGTCATGAGTTTGATTTCCTGTACAAAAAACCTGGATAAACAAACTCATGCTTAGCATAATACATATAGATGTTTCCATCTAGAATTATTCATACATATTTGAATGTACATGAGTAAGTGCAGACAGACAGACAGACAGACACACACACACACACACACACACACAGAGTTACACAATTTTTCAGCTCAGAAAGCCTAGAAGTAATTATTCTCCTAACAATGAGGTTAAATAGCACCCAGATCTTTGTTTTAATGCCATATAAAAAGCAAGAATCCTTGGAATAATGAGCAATTTTTAGAATATAAGTTTTAAGTATACAATTTCCCTTATTTGAGAAACGTACAGTATAAATAAAGAGAAAAGTGAGAGATAATAAGAAGTAAGGAGCTAGGTCTTTGACAGAGGAAACAAAATAGAGAATAAAGCTTTCAGAAAAATATGCAGGAAGAAATATTTAAAGTGCACAGCAAATAATTCCTAATGTTTGACACCTATAGAATTACCCATTATCACAATTAATGATAATTTAACTTCCTCTTTTCCTATCTTTACTCCTTTTATTTCTCTTTCCTGTCTTATTGCTCTGGCTAGTATCTCCAGTACTATGTTGAATAGGAGTGGTGATAAGGGACATCCTTGTCTTGTGCCTGATTTTAAGGTAAAGGCTTTCAGTTTTTGGCCATTTAATATGATACTGGATGTAAGTTTGTCATAGATGGCCTTTATCATATTGAGGTAAAGACCATCTGTTCTAATTCTTTGCAAGGTTCTTATCATGAATGAGTGTTGGACCTTATCAAAAGCTTTTTCTGCATCTATAGAGATGATCATGTGTTTCTTACTTTTCGCTCTATTGATATGGTGGATTACATTTATTGATTTATGTATGTTGAACCATCCCTGAATTCCTGGAATGAATCCCACTTGGTTGTGGTATATAATCTTCTTGATGATTTGCTGCATTCTGTTCACCAAATTTTTATTGAGAATTTTTGTGTCTATGTTCATTAGGGAGATTGGCCTATAGTTCCCTTTTTTAGTTGGGTCTTTCTCAGGTTTTGGTACTAGAGTAATATTTGCTTCCAGGAATGACTTAGGAAGAATTGCTTCCCTTGCAATTTCATTGAAGAGTTTGAGGAGTGTCGAAATTAAGTCTTCTTTGTATTTCTTGTAGAATTCCACAATGAATCCATCTGGGCCTGGGCTCTTCTTTGTTGGCAAGGACTTAATTACATTTTCAATTTTATTAATAGAAATTGGGTTATTCAGCAGTTTTACATCTTCCTGACAATTAACAAATTAGACTGTATCATAATTAATGCCTATTAATAATTAGTAATAGCTAATTTGAAGAGGATCAAATGCAACCTATAAAATTAGATGGGATATTTATGAACTATGTATTTAAGAAATAACTAGTTATGATGTCCATCGAAAAATCTTTCAAAATTTAATAGTAAAAAAATGCTGAATACACTAAAAAATATACTAAAAGGAAGAGTACATAATTCTTTCTATCTTACATTTCAATACCTTTTTATTATATTCCATCCTTTTCCACCTATATTTGTATTGCCATTACATTTTTTGTTTAAATATATTTTTTATTAGAACCTGTTTGCCATACATGATGATCACATTTATTATAGGGAATTTTTATCCCCATAATATTGTTCTATTCTTTTATTTTTCTAACCCCTTCTTAATCCTTCTTCCCCTCTTCATTTACAAATCTCTGTTTTCATATTTCCTTCAATTATTTCTCTTTTCAAAATCCTTTTTCCTATCCTTCCCTTTCTCTGCTTGTATCCCTCTTTCCACTTTTCACCAGGGCAAGCTCTTCCTCCTATCTGACGCCTGTCCTCCTTTTCACTCCTTATTTACACATTGGATTTTTCACACAAGAGAAACAAGGAAATATTTAAACTTGTGTGTCTGATTTATTTCAGTTAAAATTATGGTCTCAACATGCATTCATTTACGCAAAAAAAAAAGTTTCAAGTTTAGCCTTCAGTAGTATTGTGTTGTATATAAATACATTTTCCCTGTCCATTCATATGTTGATGGGCATTTGGGCTTTTCCTAAGATTTAGAGTTCATGGAAGGCAGTAACAGTAAATAAGAACTTGAAAAGTGTTGAAAATTGCTGCCAGTAAAAAATAGAAATTCATAAAAATGAATGTCTACACATCTATCAGAGTTATCAGAGTAAAAAGCACTGATAGGATCACATTCTTACCATCATGCTGAGAAAATACATCGCTGATGCATTACTGGTGAGACTGTAAAATGTTGCAGCTACTGTAGAAATTTTGTCAAATTACAAAACAAACAATCACGGAATGGCCATAATTATCTACATTTTAAGTACTGTACTAGTTGGCATTTATGCAACAAAAATGAAAAAAAATAAGCATAAAAATTAGGTAAAGTAAAATTATTCTAAAACTATTGACTGTTTTTATTATACAATATTATAATAATGCATGTTTTATTAGTAAGATTTATTTTGAGAACTCGTATGTGTTTAATATTCCTTAATTTCAATCCCTAACTCTCTCCTCTCTCCTCTCCCTGATCCCTTCCCAATCTTGAAAGCCCACCTTTTGGTTTCCTATCATTTCTTTTTAATTACTTTATTACTTTATTTATTTATTTATTTATTTATTTGGTTTCTCATATAAGTAAAGACGAGACTTTTAACATTCTGATGCTAGTTAATTTAACTCAATATAACTTCTAGTCCCATTCATTTTCATGCAAAAAAACCATGATTTCATTCTTCTTTATGTTTGAGCAATATATGCATTTCCTTTATATCCATTTATCTGTCCATGGACATCTAAACTTCTCCCACAGCTTAGATGCTGTGAAATGTACCATTGCAAACATGGAAGTACAAGTATCGCCATATTAGATAGTTTTTCATTTTTTCAGGAATATTCTTCAGACTTTTACAGCTGGGTCACATTGCATGTCTACATTTAATATTTTGAAAAATTTCCATACTGATTTTTGTAATGCATTTACTAGTGTACATGCCCATCAAACATGTAGGAAGTTTCCTTTCTCCCTGTTTTTTTTCACCAATGTTATTTTTGCATGTGTGTGCATCCTTTTTTTTTTTTTTTTTTTTTTTTGAGACAGGGTCTCTCTAAGCAGTGCAAACTGGCCTTGAGCTCACTGTGTAGGCCAGACTGGTCTCAAAGTTGCAATGACCCTCCTGCCTCAATCTCTCGAGCTGAGATTACAGGCATGCACCACCACACCCAGCTGTGTGTGTGTGTCTTCTTGATGATTGTTACTATGAGTTGAGTGAGATGAAATTACAAAGCACTTTAAATTTTCCTTTCTCTGCTGGCTAGAGATGTTGAAACATCTTTCTACAAAATTCTTGGCCAAATATTTTAAGGTATATACAAGGCCTGTGACAGTGTTGCTAGTGTGTTCATTTGGTTGACTTGGGAGCTGAATGGAGAATTAGAAAGGTGCAAGGTAAGTCATGGTGGTATGATTTTAGGTTTTACAACTATATTTGGTTCTTTCCCCTTCCTCAGGCACTGGCCCTGTTCTCTATTTCTAGACTGTCATGAACTAAGCATCGTTGTTCTACTACAAACTCCCACCCTGATGTGTCTGCCTTGGACTGCTTATGGATTGAATTCCCTAAAACCGTGTGCCAAATTAGACTTCTGCTCCTTACAGTTGTGGGTGTCAGGTACAGTTCCTCAGCAATGGGAAATCTGAATAATAAGAAAATTGGTACCCAGGCTGAAGGCATTGGTATAACTATACCTGGTCATTAAGTTGAGAAGTTTTGACATTTATTCAACAAAAAAGAAAAAAGAAGAAAGGAAAGAAAGAAAGAAAGAAAGAAAGAAAGAAAGAAAGAAAGAAAGAAAGAGAAAGAAGGAAAGAAGGAAGGAAGAAAGAAAGAAAGAAAGAAAGAAAGAAAGAAAAAGAAGGAAAGAAGGAAGGAAGGAAGGAAGAAAGAAAGACAGAAAAAGAAAGAAAGAAAGAAAGAAAGAAAGAAAGAAAGAAAGAAAGAAAGAAGAGAGAGAGAAGAAAGAAAGAAAAGAAAAAATGTTTAGGAGGAAAATGGAAAGATACAGAGACATGGATTAGAAATCCCTAAAATACTTTAAAGGGGAGCCTGATAGGTGACTCTGGTCAGGTCTCAGAGGACCCAAGCATTGAAGAGCATGTAAACTGAAAGGGCCATGCTCATGAGGTTTCAGCTGAGAACGACTTCAATTAAAATTGGCCTAGAAGCTATTTGTGTTACGTTCTCTCAGAAAGTTAATATTTTGCCCATCTCCTGGTGCTTTGAAAGAACCTCATATTAAAGACATTGAGCAAAAAAAGAGACAGTGCACTAATTGATCTCACAGAGGATATTTCAAAGCCCCTGACTGCTGTGAGGGAGTATTGCTATGTTTGAGGCACTGCTAACTGCTTTCAGCCAGATTCATAGTGAGACTCAAAGGCAAAAGCAGAGCAGAAATAATACAAAAACTTAAACTTTCTTCTAAAAGCACTCATGTGTAAGGTGGGGCCAAGGTATGGCTGCTGTACGATTTAGGATTGTTACAAAGAAACCAAGTATTTTGTAGAGGGAAAAGAAGAAAGATGATTTGAAGGCATTTCAGAAATCAATGTGACCCTATTTATTGCAGGCTTAGTGGGACAAACTTTTATCTCTCGGAAGACAGTCTTTGGAAACTTCACTCATGAAGGGCCGTGTAGGGCATCAAGATTAAGGAAATTAATCTACAAGATTAATTTCCCTGTGCTTAAGCATTTGGGCATAGACAGCCACGGCCATGGTCCAACCGGTGTGGCTGCTGCTTCTGCTGACAGCAGAGCCCAGCACTGTCCACAGGATGCTGCCTTCCTGGCATGGAGAATGAAAGAGTTGCAGCATGGGGGAGGTTTACCCCTGTATTTCAGAAGGCAGCCCAAGAAACCAGACAAGGAGCCTAAGAGAAAGGTACTAGAACGCATGTGCATGAAACCAAAGCTGCAGTGGAGACCCTAGAACGTGAGAGATTCCTGGAATTGCAATATGTATGGAGCAAAGCTGCAGAATTTGAAAGCAGTCAGCCCAAGAAAGAGGCCAACTGCACTGCGAACAAACAAGGCCGTACATAGGGTGGAGACCCCCAGACTCACACCACCCATGTGCCCTAGATGATGGCAATAGAACTACCAGCTTTAATTTAGTCTTCTGGATTCAAGTCTTGTTTTCATCTAATTCTTTTCTATTTTCCTATTTCTGTCTTTTGAAATTGAAATATTTACCCATTTCCCTGTGCATTGCTATTATGCAGCTTTTTTTTTGATTTTTACAGACGTTCACGCTGAAGACCCTACTTGGGAGCTCAGAAGAGACTCACTTAGTATTTTGAAAAAAACTTGAATTGTTGAGATTTTTATGAAAAGAATGTTGCATTTTTAATTGTGCACAAGATAGGATTATGTGAAGTGGAATCACTGACTTATTGTGAATATTTGGAGGTTAAGTATGATCTAAGGAGACGATTTGGTGTGAAGTTGGTAGGTATATGTTCTGATGGTTAACACTGTCAGTGTGATTGGAATTAAAGCGTCCTCTGAGAGCAGCAAGCACATTTCTGGGTGAGTGTGGACGGGTCAGGGAGGCATGCGCCGTGGACATTAATCATGAACGGTGGTCTTTTCCTCTCCCACAGTTTGTTGCTCTACTCCTCAGTTTCCACAGACTAAGCACTGTGCTCTACCATGCCCTTCCACCATCATTTTCCTGCCTTTGAGCCTGTTGGTCATGGACTAAATCCTCTGAAACTATGAGATCAGTTAGACATCTCCTCCTTAAGATGTGGGTTGGGTATTTGTCTCAGTGATGAGAAAGCTGACAAATGCATACAACTGGTACCAAATTATAAATGTTACACACCATGTCTCAGTCTCAGAAAAACTGACTGAGACAAAGACTTTACATAATTTAGTGCTGTTAATCCCTGATAGGATATTCACAAATGACTTCACAGAAGTAATGCAAATTTAAAATACCACATCCCTATGTGAATGATTCACAAGTAATATTTGCTCTATAGAGAAAGAATAATCACTAGTGTGTGAACAGTTGAAACCATCTAGGGCTTTATAAGTCTTTAAAAATTGTTTTTTATGCAAAACAATCCCAAATAAAAGATCTTAATTATCTAAATAATCCTATTTTGCATGTAATCCACCATAATTATGGTTTCAGCCAGATAACAAAATGAACATCAAAACAAAGCAAAACAACATGGTAAAAAAAATGAAGTAGATATCAGGCTTTTAAAAAAACATGAACTGTACACAATGATAATTTTAGCTAATATTTGCTAATGCTTATTAGACGTCAGTCATTGTGCTGAATACTGTAGGTCATACTTTCACTAGCCGTGTGTGAATGCCTAAACTAGACTTTAGAAAGTTAAGATTTAAAAATCAAGTTAATCACTCTCAGCATTGCCATCACAAACACCCATGCACAAAATACACACACACACACACACACACACACACACACACACACACACACCATGTGATTCTATATCCATAAAGAAAGTAATTAGGGCTTTATACTCTAAACTCTAGCAATCTCTATCACTTTGGATATAGATGCCATTTTAATCCAAATATTCAGTATTAGAATCCAAATGTTGCAGTCCATTTCCCAGTCCTCTTTACAATCTTGAAAGTTATATTTATAGTCCCATTGAGACAGAATTGGAATCATAGCAAATTAATCCCAATCTACCACCTCCAATGCAGCCCATGGTGATAGTAAAGACACTAAGACGTGTTCAAAACTATGGGCAGCCTAATCCAAGTGAAGATATACAGACAAAGGCCTTGACACAGATCTCTCCCAGAATTTATTATCTTGAGAGGGAAGCAGTGGTTCAAAGATGAGTGACAGTGAAGATGGCAGGAATTACTTGAGGAGCTGGCCAGCTGGGGAGAAAAGCATCTTTCAAATATGCAGGGAGAGTGATGCACAGAAGGACCAGTCTGTATTACAACAACCAGGCTGTTGATTTAGTTTCTAATATATAAATGTTTGTACCCTGGGAAGTCATGGCATTTGATATTGAGGCTTGTACCCAGTTGACATTCCTGAAGGTGACTGATCCTGTCATCTGGCTGCTTTCAATGTTTTAGTACAGAACACAATGCAAGAGAACAGGAAAATGTCAGTTGGCCTTAAAAATTACTCATCATTGCTTATAGCCAATTGAAGATATAAGAAAATACCGTAGCCAGCTCTGAACATATCAGTGCATGAAGCAAGACTTGAGTTAACTAATGCTGGATGAGTTATTCTACATTCAAGAGGAGCTGCCCAGATCATCTCCCACAGGTTCAGCATGCACATATGCTCAGATTGCTGCCTTTAGGGGATCTCATGCATTGTTAATGATACAACCTTATGGTAGAAAAAAAATTGACTATTTTTTAGTGAAAATATGTGGCATAATGTAATTGTTCCTATCAAGAGAGTAAAGATGATAAAAACAAAGTACTTTGTCTTATATGTCTTGGTTTTATAAGTACAAGCCTATAAAGAAGCACCTAAAATCT
Organism: Dolichotis patagonum; assembly: GCA_004027295.1. Classification (NCBI taxonomy): domain Eukaryota; kingdom Metazoa; phylum Chordata; class Mammalia; order Rodentia; family Caviidae; genus Dolichotis; species Dolichotis patagonum. The sequence goes on from PVJX010003404.1 coordinate 70,726, forward strand.
TATAAACAGCAAGAAAAAAACAATGAAATGGTTGATTGCAAAATTAATAAGCAAGACTTAATACTTTACATAAAACAAACACCTAAAATAATGGAATTAAATGTACGACTTACAATATTAAAAGAAATATAGTCTCACAAAAGGCAAATAAATAGTAACAGACTTATAATAATAATTAAATTTATTTAGCATGCTTATTTCCAGTAAATATTCTGTATTGGACTAACTTACATAAATAAAATTTTAAAACCTTTCATTTAAATATAAACACAAGTTGTAGAAAAATTCGAAGTTCTAATTTTCTCTCAGCAATGATATTAGTCATTATCTTTCATTTTTAGCAATAACAGTGAGATAACAATTTATTGCAAATGTTTGTTCAGTTTGCTTCATTTTGCTAGGAGATAGGTTAATTAGGTCATTTGGAAGAAAAATGAACAAAAAAAATTTAAAAATCAAGATATTTTGAGTAATATAAAGAATTCTTTATTTTTCCTGCAGCATTTTATTTTGTAAAGTTGGAGTAATTTTTAAAACTTGCTATCTCATAATAAAATTGTAGATTAATGAGTTATTGCCCAATAAAAGAAGTAAAATAAATGTAGGAAGTGTTTCAGTTTTTTGCCATAGAACACACCATGTCAAATTTTCAAGTAACAGATACGTAATTTGGTAGGGCTGAGTAGGAGATTACCCCAGGCTCCTCAGGGTGTCAGTGGGAATAGCTGGAAGCATGGAGTCACCTGTAGGACCTAGTACTTGTCTGGTCCCTGTGACTGGAATACTCAAACTTCTAGGACTAGTATCCTCGAGGCCCTGCAGGAAGCGCTTAGTTTACTTGTCTCCTCTCTATTGGTGATTTTTGGTTTTAACTGTGGTTAGGGCTCCTAACATGTCTGCTGTGAAGAGGCTCCTAACCTGTGAAGAGAGATCCAAGGAAAACTCTTCAGATATTTTTGACCCTGCATCAGCAATCATATCACTCCTGTAACTAAACACCAGAATTGGTTACAAATGTCTCCTTGGTTTCTTAGAGAATAGGGTCAAAGACACATAAAAAGTTCAGAAGTTCAGAAGAAGTGGAATGTGCAGAGATGGGTATGATTGTTCTTGGAAAGTACCTTCATATAGAATTCTATCTTAGGCTATAGGTACTATTTCAAATCAGTGTAGAAAACATGATAATTAGAATAAATAACAATTCATTATATATTGTATTAGTCTATTTTCCATTAGTGTAAGAAATAGCTATAGTACATAAACTTTTAAAACAAAATGTTTATTTTAGCTTAGAATTTTGGAGGTTTCAGTCCATGGTTGATTGGTATTGTTTTGGGGACTCTGAACAGACATGATGATGGGAAGTATGTGGTGGAGCATGGTGTTAACTTCCTGGCAATTTGGGAAGAAAAGAAGAAGAAGAAGGAAAAGGAGAAGGAGAAGGAGGAGGAGAAGACGAAGAAGAAGAAGAAGAAGAAGAAGAAGAAGAAGAAGAAGAAGAAGAAGAAGAAGAAGAAGAAGAAGAAGAAGAAGAAGAAGAGGAGGAGAGGGGGGAGGAGGAGGAGGAGAAGGAGAAAAAGAAAGAGACAAAGACAGAGACAGCTGGTGGCTCTAACTTTGCCTACCACTAGGCCCCAAAATTGAAAGTTCCTACCACCTCTGAAGAGTGCAAAGCTGGGGACTAAGCCTTCAATGCACGTATTTCTTGGGGTACAATGAAAATCCCAATCCTACTATGTGTTTCACATTACTTTTAAAGAACAGTTTTGAGTATTTTTACTGAAAAGAACATATGCAAGGTGATGAATTTGTTAATTACCTTAAATTCATTATTTCAAAGTATAAACATGCACCAAAAACATCAAATATTTTTACAAATACAAACAATTATTATTGGCTGAGGCAAAGTTTTTTAAAACAAATATAAATATACAGATATTACAGAATAATATTTAAAAACTGGTGTTTGCATGAAAAGGTGGAGCTCTTCATTTATAAATTAGTATACAAAATATCAATTCACATTAGAGTGGAATAATAGTTTCAACATTCAAACATTTAAAAGTGAATAAAATGTAAAAGTCAAACTACTTGAGTATCATAGACATAGAAATCTGTACAAAATAAAAATTGTCCCTATAAAAGTTAAATTTCATGCTCTATGATGTCAGCTCATTCTGTTGATAGCTTCCTTTGCTGTGCCGAGCTTTTTAATTTGATATGATCCCATTTGTTCATTCCCATGCAATTAGTTCTGTTCAGAAAGTCCTTGCCTACTTCTATGGCTTCAAGGGTTCTACTAATTTTATCTTCCAGTAGACCAAGTGTTTCTGTATTAATATTTACATCTTTGCTCCATTTTGATCTTAGTTTAGAACAAAGGGAGAAACATGGGTGCAACTTCTGTATGTTGCATGTACGTAGCCAGTTTTCTCAACACCAATTCAGAAAGAGATTGTTTTCTCTAAGATACATTTTTGGCATCTTTGTCAAAGATCAACTAGCTGAATGTGTCTGGGGTTTTTCTCCATCTTCTCGTCCATTCCATTGATTCTCATTTCTGTTTCATGCTAATATCACACCATTTTAATCACTGTAGCTTTTTAATATAACATGAAATCAGTACTGTGATTCCTCCTACATTTCACTAGTTGTCCAGGATTGTCCTTGTTAATCTAGGTATGGGTTACCTACTCTGGTTACATATGAAATTTAGGAATTTTTTTTAATTTCATGAGGAATAGTGTAGGTATTTTGATTGGAAGTATGTTAAATCTATGTATCAGTTTTGAAAGTTGACCTTTTTGATTATGTTGGCTCTGCTTATTTAGAAAAGGGGGTCATCTTTCCATTTTCTGATATTCTCTTTAACTTCTTTATGCAGTCATTTTTATAGGTAAGTTTATTTATGTTCTTGGTTAGATTAATTCCTATGTACTTAATTATTCATTATGCAATTGTGAATTGCATTGTTTTATAAGTTTTTTTGACAGTTCATGATTGGATCACAGATACAGTATTGATTTTTGCCTGTTGAGCTTTTTTAATTTTATTGGTACATTTTAGATATACATCTTGGTTATAGAGAATTTGTACCTATATGAGATTCATCTTTCTTCTTTCTTTCCCATTCCTCTCTTCGGGCTTCAACCCCTCTTTCTCTCCTTATTTGCAAAATTTTTGTTTCTGTTTTTTCCTTCTATTCTCTTTTTTGTTTTCTTTTCCCTTCCTTGTTCTACTTCCCATTTTTACATTTTAAGGAAAATTTGTGATTTTTTTCTATCCTGCTACATTGCTGAATTTAGATTTTAGTTCAAGGACATTTTGATGGAACTTTTTGTATCTTCTGTGTAGAGGATCATGTCATCTGCAATGAATGATAATTTTATTTCTTCCTTCCTTGTATGTGTCTCTTTTAATTCTTTCTCTTGTCTGATTGTTCAGAGTTTTTCCAGTACCATGTTGAACAGAAATGGTGATAGTGGGCATCCCTTTCTTTTTCCTGATTCTTCAATGGAAAGTTCTAAGTATTTCTCCCTCTTACATGATATTGATGGATGACTTGTCGTAAATGGCTTTTATCAGATTCACATTTCTATACCTATTTTCTATACTTGTTTTCTTTAGAGTTTTTGTCATGAATCAGTATTGGATTTTGTCAAAATGGTTTTCTGATATAATAATGTGCTTTTTGTTCTTACCTTTTTAAATGTAGTATATTAAATTTATTCAGTTCCTTATGTTAAACTATCCTTGCAATTCTGGCATGAAACCTACTTGGTCATGATACATGATCGTTTTCAGATTTGTTGCATTCTATTTGCCAATATCTTGTTGAGGCTTTATGCATCAATATTTACTAAGAAGATTCATATATAGCTTTCTATATTAGTTGCATCTTTGTCTTGTTTTCAGATCAGAGTGATGTTAGTTTCCAGAAATAAATTTACAAGCATCCCTGCCTTTTTGATTTCACTGAGGATTGTGAGGAGTATTGGTTTTCTAACACCCTTAAAAGTCTTGTAAAATTCAGCAGTTAATCTGTCAGGTCCTGGGCATTTCTTATTTGTAGGATTTGTTTTTATAACCCCAATTTTATTGTTCCTCAATATATCCAAATTTTTTTGAATACAATTTTTCCTAGTAGTTAGCATCTATAGTGTCTACTGTTATTTCATCTTTTTCATTTCCTATTGCAGTGATGTGAGTCTTTTCTCTCTTTCTTTGGTAAGTTTGGTTGTGGGTGTATCTATGCTGTTTAATTTTTCAAGGAAGTAGCTCTTCAGTTTGTTGATTTTTTGTATTATTTGTTTTCATGACAATTCCAGTAATTTCTTTTATGATTACCTTCTTAAATATAGTTTACATTGGATTGTTATTATTTTTTCAGTACCTTGAGGCTTCTCATAGGTTATTTATTTGCACTCACTCTGTTTCTCTAATGTGAGCATTGATTTCAATCAATTTCCGTCTAAGGAATATTTTCACTGTGTTCCATAGTTTACATTATGTTATACTAGCATGGTCATTTGATTTCAGAAATTGTTCAATTTCTTTCTGGATTTCCTCTATGATCCCCTGGACGTTCGATAGACAGAGGATAGCACAGTTCATTATAGCTAAATCTTGGAAGCACCTGATTTGTGTATAAACTGATGAGTAGATGAAGAAAATGTAGTATTTATACACAATGGAATACTATTATCTATAAAGAATGACCAATTGGAGACATCTGTAGGAAAATATATACACCTTAAAAATATAATGTTAAGTGAAATAAATCAAACATATAACTTTATATACCATATGGCTTCTCTCATTTGGTAATCTAAGCACAAATAAAGAGCAAGATTAAAAGTAAAGTAATAAAAGAAAACAGAGATCTTTTGAAAATGGGAAGGTGACCAAGGGAGCAAAAGTGAGGGGAAGCAAGAAGGGAAGGGGACATAAAAATTTCAGAAACAGCATGTACGTATTCCAATAACTCATAATGAATGTCATCATTATATCCTGCAAATATGGTCGAAAATTATAGCAGTAATAATGAAAACAGGGAAAAGGACCTAGAGATAGGGGGAGAGGGGTGGTCAGGAGGGGCAAGGAGGTGAAAAGAACCTAGATATGTGAAATACATGTACCTATACCCTAAGCTGAATGTTACCATAACTCCATGCAAACATGTATAAAATAAAATAATAAATAAATATAATAAAGGTTAAATCTCTTATGATAAAAAATATGGTAAATATTTACCTCAAAACTCAGAGAACTTTGACAAATGTAATACAAAGGGATTATGTTCTTTATTTTTTAAGAGTGAGAGCACATAAAAATTTTTAGAAATACAATATATTCATTACAGAAATTAGTGAATGATTTGAAGAATTATATTAACAGAAAATTTTTAAAAATGGAAATTTCAGAAAATAGGGAAAATAATGAATATCATTCATTATTTAAGAAATGCTTATCAGAATCAAGGACTACATTTGGCTAGGAAGATTTTTAAAATACATTCATGTTCAAAGAGAATAAATAGGGACCGAGGGTTTAGCTCAGTGGCACAAGTGCCTGCCTGGCAAGTGTAAGGTCATGAGTTGGATTGATGCCAAAAAATGAAGACGTAATAATTTCTGTGTTTTGAGGGGTTTTTTGTACCAGGAACTGAACTCAGGACTTTGCACCTGCCTGGCAGGTGTTTACTATTGAGTTACATCCCCAGCCCAAATATCTGTGTTTTGTAACATCTGTAACTACTCAGAAGATCATGAGCTTTCTCTCATACCTTTTTGCCTAGGTGACATTATTCTGCCACCACATACTAAACATGGAACATCTTCTGAAAAAAGCCATGGACTAAAATTTGACCAATGTGTGAAAGAGAGAGGTAACATGAATTTCAGTGAACTAAGTCATATGAACAAGGGTTGGCCAAGTTGTCTGGAATTGAAATCTCATCATTGTGTGTCTTAAATCCTTGATACCGAGCTAAAGGAATTAATGTTGGCCCAGATGTGTTTTGGTTTTTCTTTGTCTGATTCTTTTCTTTTCTCTACCTTAATTCCTCCCTTTTTGAATAGGAATATTTACCCTGTGGCATTGTATTTTGAGATTGTGTAACTTCCTTTATGAATTTTATAGGGTTAATTGTTAAGAGTTGCCTTGAGTCCAGAGGTGACTTTGAACTTTGACTTCTGGGCAATGCCGGAAATGCTGAGAATTTAGAGAATAAATTAGTGTGTTTGGTTACAGATGGAGTGATCATATCATAGTACACAGATTTACAATCCCATAATTGATTTGGAGATTAACTACAGTTTTGGAAGGTGTGATTAGGAATCAAGTCAAAGGACATTGGAGTTCTATCACTTAATCCTGATTTTCAAGTTGACTGGATTGAGAAAAAATATTTAAGTTGTAACTATATCAGGAATCAGAAAACTCCTGGAGAAATGAATGCATTGTGATGGATCTAACATCATCAGTGGCATCACCCATTGATGAGTTAATAGCTGAATGGACCATTAGGACTTGGGTCTATCTGAAGGAAATTAGTCAAGGAGGAGTGACCTGGGTAAAAGATCCGGTTCCCATCTCTTTCCTCTGTGGCACTTTCCCTGTTCTTGTATGCCATTAAGGGAGTAGATTTCTTCCTCATGGCTCTCTGACATGATATTTATGCTTTGGAACCAGCTAACCATTGACTGTACTCATGAAACCATGAGCCAAAATAAACCATCCATTTTATAAAGTGAAAATGTCCTGTGTTTAGTCCCACTGATATAGGGGAACGAAACTCCCACTACTTGATGTACAGTATGAGTTTGTGTTCTGTAAAATCAAAGAATGAATTTTAGGTATAACAAAGGTTAAGAGCAGAATATATTTATTGATAGAAAGAAAGCTTCTGTCTGAGGTACAGAAGGGGTCCTGAGCAGGTTATCAAAGACTGTCTTTGCTAGGGATTTTTATAGGGTAAAATCATGAGGTGAGATGAGTCAAGTTGATAAAAACCTGGGAACTTGCAAGGCAGGCATACAGTGGAACAAAACTATGATAATCAAACTAGATTAATTGCTTAGGTAGACTTGATTAAATCAGGAACAAATGGGAAAGTAAATCACAAAGAAAGTGGGCATTATTAGGGAGCAGCGACTCTTCCTGTAGGGGGTTGAGACAGTGACTTCCGGCTTTCTCAGGGTGAAACAGAACTATTTTTAATATTCCCTTAGGATGTGGGTGCACTTGTTTGACCTATTGTCTTGAGGTCTGGCCCACAGCAGGAGGTGTCTGTCTCCCCTACAGTTGCAAGGTATCTGGGCTTCTGCACTGGGTCCTTCAAGGACCCAGCCCTGTCTGACAGGCTATAATATCTCTACCGAACTCAGCTACCTGGAACGCCACCAATGGGAAAGTTGATCAGTACATTGTTATTTTTTAACTCCTATTTCTGTTAGGAGATACTGATCCTATTATCTTAAAAGACAAATTTAACTTGGTCTTATTTCTTAAGGACCATTGAAGAATGAATAAAGTTCTCTCAAATGTCCAAATTCAGGCTTACCATTTTCAACTCTTTTTATCAGTAATATCTTTCATATGTGAATTGCTTCTCCATTTATAAGTATAAAATTTTCTAATTTTAAAATATTTTAGTTTATACAATGTGTTCTCCTTTGGTCCCTTTAATATACCTTATTATTTGTAATTTTTTTTCTTTTTTTCTCTGTTATTTGTAATTTATTTTTTTTTTCACTGATTATTTTGGGTTCCCTCTGATATCTTTGATTGAATGTTTATATAATCAATTTAAGGTTGAATTAACAATTATTTGTGTATGTACATCTAGTGTTATATGCTTCTATAATATATGCAACAATCATATAAAGTTTTGTTATATGACATTGCTATTATCTTTTGGTTCTATTGTGTGTGACTTATTTTTCTTGTACATAAGGGGAAACATATTAATCATGTGAATTTCACTCATTCCAATTCTCTTAAACACTGAAAGCCAGAGTTCATGTAATGCTCATTTATTTAGATGTCTTCGTGTAATTTCAGACAAAACACTTTCTGTCAAATGTTGACTTCCCAAAAGGCTTTGGAAAAACACATTAATCAAGCAAAGTTTATTATGTTTAGTGCAGTAAGTGAGAACATTACTTTGACAGAATCTTAATATTGTATCACACAGGGGAAATTAAGAAAAAAAATTTACAGAGATTCAATAAATTTCAGGCAAGTTTTCCAAATCTTGTATTTGCCAGAGTGCCAGAGTTTGAGCACAGTTTACAATGTACTTGTAATCTCTAATTGTTAACAATTTGATCTGTGAAATAGATAAATATATATCTGGTACTTAAGTATAATATTATTTTTTAGTTTTTTATCATATTTTGGTCAAATGTCACTCATTCTTAAATATTTCTTAATACTTAATTGTGGCCTGTTTCATATATGAATTTTGTAATGTTTCTGCTTTGCATGTATACTGCTCTAATTTGGCAGTATACATCTATACATGTATTTGATCAATTACATACTTGTGTATTATTTAGATCTCCCTTAATTCATAGTATCTGTTAACTTCTTATCAACTTTAAAAGTTTGAATATTATGTTGGTATTTGCCTTGGGACAGTAGTAGCCCCAAAATTCCTTTTATTATTAAAAGGAAATGTTTCTGAACTGTTTTGTTCAAGTTGAAATACAATGCAGTATTTATCCAATAAATGTTTCTCATACTGACATATTTCGATAGATGATATTCACACTTTCATTTTATATATAGGAGTTTTGTGGAAAAGTGACTTCAATGTTTTACTTAAACATATGCATTTATATACATTTAATTTTGTCATTGTTCAGCAATAGTCATAAGTCTAGCCCTTAGGAATGTTGCTTTACCTCTGTGATAGTTCAGCAATCTCTGCTCACTAGTCAAGGACCTTTATTATCAACAGTATCATGTGTTTACTTTTGACTGTAAAAGTTATATATGGAACAAGTTTTATACTTAAGCATAAATGAAATAAAATTTATTCACTATAGAATATTAACTGAAAAGCAGCCAAATCCTTTTTCCTACTTTTTAATCTGTAAGTAGTGAAAATGTCTTATAATTTTTATCATTATTTTTCTTTTCATTCTTTCTTTGCAATATTAAAGGCTGAGTTTGTTTATTCAAATATCCTTTAAGTCACCCCTGTCCAAAGGAGGTACTAATCCTCAGGATGAAGGAGGTTTCCTGTGTCCTGACCCCTGAATGTTGTGCTATAAGGTGACACCATCCCCTGATTGACAGGTGAAGGCAGACACTTTAATGTCCCTCTGTCCCCTCAAGTGCTCTGTTTTTTAGTATTGCAACTAAAATCCAGCTAATATTTGCTTGCTCTTCACCTATACCTTATACTTTTTATTGCAACATCACAAGAAAGCACTACCAATATCATCATCTATCATTTGTAGAGGTGGAGGATTGCAGTTTGATTCGTGAATAATGATGAGAGGGACATAGGGGAAGACACTTAGTAGATAGTACCTTGGAAAACTGTTAATACCAGCACAGTATGAATCCATGTGTGGCCACAGATCTTAATGGCTAATCCAAGAGATGAGGCCATTTGTATCAACATAACTAAATTCTATGCTCTAAGAAATGCTTGTCCAGGAAGAAAAACCCATAAACCAAGGAATAACTTTTCTTTTACTTCAGGAAGTTTCTGTAAATCCATTTACCAGTTCAACACTTAACTCTTCTGGGAAAACAGCTCTGATACAGAAGCAAAGCTTTTTAACCTGGGCAAACAGATTGTTGGTCCATGAACTTTCCTTTGTCAAGACTTGCCTTAGGAGGTTCATAGGTTTGTCTCCACAAATCCAACACAGTTGTGTCTCAACAGGTTTCCAGTCTCATTCCCTTGACTTGAAAGGCCCATGTTAAACTACTTTAATCCATACACACGATCCCTAAAACTGTGATTCTTGGCCCCTGTCTGTTGTGACTCTGATGAGGTAGTGTCTCATATTTCTGAAAATTAGTATGACCACTGTGAAATCTAACATCTGATTATCAGAACAATGTCTAGTATATATCATGTTGCACTTTCTTTTTTAAAATTGTCGTCATATTTATTAGAAGAAGAGGTTGAGAGTAGGGGCATTAGACACTTTTAGCCAGTTCCCATCCTGAAAGAAAAATTACTACTGGAAATGATTCCCTTCATCTCCAAACATGCAAAGTTATAAACATGCATTTCTACTTCACACCCAAGGTGTGGTGGTGGAGAGGCAGGATGCAAGTTCAGGTAACAAAGGCACTCACTGCCTGCAATAGCTGAGATCGTACTTGGCAAGTTCTCATTTTAAGTTTAATATTTAATAGAGTGTGAACTGTGAGTTGTAACAATTTTTAACGCTGTAATTTTTTTTTTTTTTGGTACCGGGGATTGAACTCATGACCTTGTGCTTGTGGGGCAGGTGCTAACACCACTGAGCCCCTGTAATTCATTTTAAAAAGTGACTAAATTGGAATATTTTCAAATTTTACACTTATTTTTCTGTTCTACTTTTGACTAGCTGGTTTTAAACAAATGACATAAAAATATAAAAATTAAATTAGTAGTACAGTCAATCAGATACCATAGTTGTTCTTTGAGAAGATGTTTGGTTTTATAAATACAAATAATAATTATTATATTTGATGATTATTTAAGTAAGCTAACATGGTAACACTCTGTTCCAAAAAGTTCACTTCTTTAGGTAGCCATAGAAACCTTTGAATGAAATGTTGAACTTTTTATTCTACAGGAATTTGAAGGACATTATAGTTGTTTCAATATATTTATGAAACTAGTTGCTAGCATTTAATTATTCTGAATTCCATTAAGAATTTGAAGTAGGTGCCCTTATCAACATGAAATATTATTGATCTAATAGCACTCAAGCAATTGATTTCTTAATCTATTAGCAAGGCAAAAGTGAATACAAAGTCAAGCATGTAGTTCTTTTGAAGCACTGTATGTTAAATGTTTTGGTTTTTCTTTTACTGTTTATAAAGCACTTTTTTATCACGTGGAGCAGAAGATATGCCAATAATGTTCTCCAGATAACAAATATACCAGGATTTCCTTTGCTGGGATTCAAAGGTGGACCTGCAGTTGTCTAGCAATATTATTTTTCTAAACTTGATTAGCTTTACAAATTTAATTGGTCAGGAATTAGAAATTTTACCTGATAATCAAATATAGTCTTTTGACATCATAGTTTACAAATTAATACAAATTTTTACTTGTATTAAAAAAAAAAACCACTGAAAAATGTTTTTGAAAGCCCAAAAGTTTATGATCAACAGGTGGATTATAAAATATCTTTCATTGATGGACATTTATTTATTTATTTATTTATTCTGCATTGATCTTTTCATTAATTTGTAGCTTAAACTGTTTCACTTTATGTAGCAAATAAACTCAAGGGTATGCTATTTTATACAAGAAAACATTAAATTTTAATTATACACAGTCTAAAACATTTGAACATTTTAAAAATTCTTGCATGCAATTACTAGTCTACTAAATTCGTCAAAATGCAAGTATCAGATATTTAATGAAGAAATCCTTAAAGTATTTTTTCTCTTAAAATTATATCAACATGAATAAATGATCTATTAATATATCTCTCCTATAAGAATATAGACATTGTAATATTAAACATAATTTTCACCTTGCATCTCATTCAGATATCAACTTGATTAATAATATTAATAATACTACTAATAATAGTAGTAACATCAAGCGACTACCATGTGCCATTTTTTAATTCTATTAGTATCTATTTTATTCATTTAATTATTTAACTATTTAAACAAGGCTATGATGGATTACTTTTTTATAACTTTTTGAGAGGTTTGAAAAGATACCCTGAATGTCTACATTAAAGAAAATTTATAATAGAAAATGTTATATTGCATGCTCTGAGTGAGGGGGAGTATTGTGAGCATAGATGAGTCTCAGAACACACACGCCCACACACTTCCCAATATAGGTATCAGTTTAGGAACCTTCTCTACATAATCACACCATTATCTTAAAAAAGGAATTAACAACAACCTTAAAATATCTAAAATAAATCCATGTTCAAGCTTTATTTATTATTACATATATTAATATAACTTCTTTGACTCAATCTGATATAATTAACATTCATACAGTATAATATAATAACTTGACTTTCAATCTAGGCTTCTTATACTTTCAATAACAAGATTTTTTAGTCTGTAAGAGTCAATATTTAATTTTTCATGGTAGTTATTTTTCAAAATCAAGGCCATATTGTCAGTTTTACTATGAGCAGAATGTAATACAGACATGCTAGATGTGCTAATGAGTTTGCTGCTTTATTCAAGTTGAACCACTAATTCTTTCCACTGTATTGCACAGGCTAATATTCTCTTATGCTTTTTGTTAGCATTAGTGAGAGATAATGTTTAGGTCCCATGTGAATAATTTTTTTTGCAAATATCTTCTGTCCTGTTTAGGATCTGTTATGAGTCCTCACTTGAATCAACTATCACATGAAAATTTGTCTACCATGCCATTATATCTATACTTAACAAAATTGCTTTCTCAGCCAAGCGTGATGGCTCATACCTATAATCCCAGCACTTTGTGAGAAAAGATGGGAGAATTCAACTTCAAGCCAAGCCTAGAAAATTTACTGACCCTATAATTTATTGACTTAATTTATCTAAAAATATAAAAGAAGAATTTACTGGTGATTTAGCTCACTGTGAAGGCACTGGATTCAATTTACAATAGCATAAAATACATACATGCATACATACATACATAAAAATCTTTCATTTATTGTTCTTTATTTTCACGTTTTGCAGATTTGAACATAACATAAATTATGTTACATTCCAAGTAAATAAGCATTTTATTGTTACAGAACAAACAAAAGGTTTTCAATATTTAAATGATTTCATGCGCAATGGCCCAGTTGGAGTAGCTATGTAGCACTTGGCCGTATGAATCAAAAGCATAAATGAAAAGATCACAAATAACAGTTTGCATATAGTAATTTAAGGGAATTTAAAGAAAAAAATTAGAGAAATGACTCTTTTAAAATAGTTGTGAATTTTAATCTGTTAAAATGGGAGCAAACATTAAACAATTCTAAATGGTAATAAATCAGTGGCTCATTCTATTTAAATATATTTACAACATTTCATCCATCGAATTATTTCCATCATTTCCAACAATGACTATGTTGAAATTTACTTTTCAAAATTAATGATGTATAAATTCAGAATCTTTCAGAAGTGTTTCAAGTGGAATATAAAATATCCATGCTAAAATTGTTCCTATACATGTATTTAACAACAAAGTATATAAAACAAAAATTAAAACAAAAGCCAATAATTGTAACTGTGAATTTATATTGTCAGTATCTTATTACTCTCTAAATTTGAAGTTAATTTTTCTAATTTAAAGAAAAAAATAACAGAAAGAGGGTAGAAATAATACATAATTTCAAAAAAAAGTAAGACATCACTAGTTGATGATTACATATTTTCCTCTTAGAAGTAGTTGTTCAAGTTACATAAGTAAAGCATACAAAGTGGACATTTAAACAGTATGACTACAAACAGTTCTGTTCACCTACCCAACTAAAACTTAGTAATATGGTTCTCAAACCTACACACTTAAACATACATGCAGTTATATCCTTTAGAGTACTTTCTTTTCCTCTCTTTTTTACAATAAGATTTTCATAAACTGCTTAGAAGTTCTTGTAAACTGTTTAGAAGTTCTACACAAGTATGAATCTCTAAATGTATACCTTTCCTTTCTGTATTAGAGGGAAAAACAAATCAAAACAATACAACAAAAGAAATTCCTAGAAAGACACGAAACAAAAGTCACATAGAACCACAATACTAGGTGATCTACAGTAGGTTACTATGATGTCTCTTGTTATTTTCAATAGAATTGTCTATATTATCAGGCATAGTATAATTGAACATAGTAATACATAACAATATTAATAAAAATAAAACATTGGAGACAGTATATGACTTCAAAAGCAGTTAATATTCAAACCTGAATGGGTATCGTGTTGAATCTTGTCATCTTCAGAATAATTGCCTCTACTCTCAGACTCAATACTTTCAAGCATACCAGATTGGAATAAAATCAGTCAAGACAAATCTAAAAAACCAGATTCAAATAAGATCAGTCATAGTAAGACAGTGCAAGTAATATAGGGCTTCAATTTAAGTTAATAGGAAATTAAGGATAATTACCATAGTATATCCTGCTATTTGGGGGATAGCTGTGCTTTCTCTCTCTCTAGAATGTACTTCTAGTACGAGTAGACAGACTGGAACAGAATAAAATCAAACTAAACAGAGCAGTAAGAATAATGTGACTTTTAAATCCTGGTACACTATTAACAGTGTCCTCTGCCTCCCTTTTTTAGACAATTCCTCCCCGTTCACTTTCTCAGGGTGCTTTGTACATTTCGGGTTCCACTAACTCCTTTAGTTTTTAGATTAGGGGGCAACCCGCTATCTACCTAAGTGGTTCTGAACCTTTGTACCCCTGAGCTTGATCATGAGCTGTATTCCTTTACTTCCTAAAACCTCAAGGTTTTCCTTCCTTATAGCTGAAATAGTTCCCCACTGCACAGAAGTGTCATGAGTTTCCAGCCTATCTGCAGCTGCTGGGTAAGCTGTCCCTGTTTCTCTCTGGTTCCCTGTCACTAGAGCAGTGTTTTCTCATCTTTGATTTTCAGTTCATTAACCCTCTTTCAGGTTGATTATAGTTCCTATTCAGAGCATCTCAATGGACCCGATCTCCTGATCTACTCTGCCTGTGTTTCTTTTTGTTAGTGTATCCAGGCCATCTGTGTTAGAGATTATAACTAATCTCTGCCTCATCTTTGCTGTGCTATATTTCTGCCATTAGTTGGTTACTTTTCTCTTTCAGTCCACTGTCTTCCCCATTCATTGAGACCTCTCTACCATTATTCCTGGAATCCTGGTGACTTTTTTCTCTCTCTCTAGAATGTCATTCAGTTTTTTGTGTAGGGTTGGGTTGGTGGTCACGAACTCCCCAGTTCCTCTTTGTCATAGAAATATCTTGTTTCTCCATTAATTTTGAGAGAGAGTTTTGCAGGGTACATCAATCTGGGTTGGAGGTTATTTTCTTTCAGGGCTTGGAATACTTCACTCCAAGATCTTCTTGATTTGATAGTTTGTGTTGTGTCAAGATGTCTGCTGTGATTTTGATGGGTTTTCTTTTATAGATGATCTGTTTCTTTTCTCTGACAGCTTTTAATATTCTGTTCTTCTGATGAATTTGTGGGATCTTGATTATTATATGTCTGGGTATAGATCTGTTTTGGTTGTAGCTGGCTGGAGTTTGTATGCCTCATATATCTGAATGTCATTTCTTTTTCCTATGTTTGGGAAGTTTTCCTTAATTATTTCTTTGCATAGCCATTGTATTTCATTTGTATTTATCCCTGCTTCTTCACTCACATTTTTTATTCTTAAGTTATAGATCCTCTTGTCATCTTCTAACCTTTGTATTGCTACTTCCTGGTTCCTTGTTATTTTTAAGAGATCTTTCCTTTCATGATCACACATTGCAAATCTATCTTCAAGTTTTGAAAGTCTGTCTTAATTTCTGTCAAGAAATTTTGCCAGCTTTCAATGAGTTCTTAATTTCCTGATAATCTCTTTGGATCTGTTTCACGTATTCTAGATTTTGTTTATATACTTCATCAAATGTTTCTCTTCTTTTTCTGGTGAACTTAACTAATTTTTATAAAATAATGAATTACAAAAGAAAATACTTCCCTTTCCATGACGTTCAATTGCATTTTCCATGGGAGCTTCTCTTGGGCTTCTTGGGGATTCTGTGTATACATGAATTTGAGCACTTTTGTGTATGAGATACTCACATTTGTTATTTTTCACAAGTTATAACAAACTGCTTAATTTTTTGTCTTACCTGTTCAATTATCAATATATTTTCGAGATTCTGTGAGAGTATATGTAGAAAGCTCTCTCATACTTTTAACACCAAGAATACCATATTTTATTTTCTGATTATTTTTATGAAAGGTTCAAGTACTTTTGTGATTCCCAAGCATACCAAGAACAAATTTTTGGAAATGTGATTCAGGAGCAAAAGCATTTACATTTTTAACTGATCTCCCCAAATTGTCTTCCATAGCAGCTATATTATATTATTATTCTAACAGTAAAATATAAATCTTCTTGCTAGTGGGTCTACATTTTATAATTGCATTTTCTTTAAGCAACAAATTACAGTATGAGTGTTTTTATCTTACATGAAAGATTATTGAAATTATACCAGGAGTTATTTGATTATTTAGAGCCACTGACTATTGATACCCTTGTTTTACCAGACACATCCGATGTTGTATGAAGAATAAAATGAATTTGTACCATGATGATTAGTGCAGTCAATGTCCAATGTCAAGCTGACTCCAGCGCAATAGAAGTCCATGGAGATAAAAGAGTCTCAAAACAAACGCTTCCTAATATAAGTGCTTGTTTTCTTAAGAGAAATGGACATAGCTCAAATTCCCCTATATTAATTTTCTTTCCTTCTAGCTATAATAGACAGGCCAGGTTTGTGTTCCCCATTCTATTGTGACCCCTGGGGAAACCTCTTGGGAAATCATACAAAGTTTCTTGAAAGGTTTGAAATGAATCTCTGTCACTACCAAGCAATTTTCTTGTACAAACAAACACTCTCTGCTCCCTGAGGCTTGCTCCACCATTTGCTAGTAAAGCTGCAATATCACTGTTTTCATTTCTGCAGCAGGGTGGCTGCCAGCTGGTTTCAACAGGGCCACGAGGCTTCAAACCCTGCATATATGTCAGACTGCTTCATAGCTTGACGGTAAGCAACCACTACTTTTAAAATTACTGAACACCTTCTCTGAAATAATGAGCAATATTACATTTTGTTCTTTATACATAATATGATTTCACAAGTAATTAAAGGTAATTAAGCAGGAAATATTTATATGATTCAAATGTTTGTTACAACTACAGCCAAGATGACTTAAAATGTGCTGGCATCTTCAAACAGTGAACCCTGCATTCTTGCTTTGGATTTGTGACTTGAAAGCCAAGAATAGCAGTTAAGCACTCAAAAGTTCACACAGCTACAATATGAACTTATCAGTGAATTATCCTTCACAGAGGCGAATAGAAGTTTCACAGAAGCTGTGCTATTGCCCATTTTAAGCTTACCCATCCATACCTCCAAGCAGTCAGGACTTAGTATATCTCTCTTGAATCAATGGATCAGTAATGAAACTGGAGAAATCCTACAGGAAATGACAGTCACTGAGTAAAGTTTTCTTACACTTAATCTGCAAAGTTTCACAAATATCCAAAAGAAACGCATATGCACGTTATGAAATTAAGTCTTCTACCTGATGGCAAGTAATCATCCATGCTGGTGAAAATAAAAATAGTTCCCATAATTAAGTCATTTTTTAAAATTTTTGTCACTTGACTATGACTCATTGAAAAGTTACAAAACTTTAAACTGAATAATAATGCTACGTTATGAAAGATAAACACCGAGTGGTGCTAGGAAACACTGCTTCCTCATTCTCTCCATATTTGGCTAATTTTTGATAAATCATGATTAACAGGTGCACACCCAGGCTGCACAGGATCGGAGCCTGATCCTCGTCTTAGCCTCCACTCAATTATAAGGCGTTTGTCTGCCAAGACGCCTTCAGTCAGGTATATGTAGGTTTACATTCTTTCATCATTGTTTGTTTTCCGTGGGAAATTTGTGATGTTAAATCAACACTAAGGGGTTGAGAGATTAAGGTAACAGAAGATGAACAATTAAAACAGATTTGCTCTTTAGCTAAGGGATAATTGGAGAAAAATCTCTTCAATGAAGTGTGTTTGAGTCTAGAAACGTGACCAACACTCATTGAAATTTGTGGCTGATACTAATTCCACTACATGGAACAACACAAATAAAATGTTTTATAATTTGTGGTTTATATTTTATTCCTGCATCTATTGTAGCATTCTTCTGTTAATATTTATGCTACTTGTTGCATGGTTCTTTAGATTTGCTTCACTTGGCCAGCAGTTAGAAAATAACTAGTATTCAGAAAAGTTTTTACAGATTTATGTTATCGAACTTATAAAATATAATCAGTCTTCATTATTTGATGAATATTTATGAATTTTTTATCGACTTAAATTTATTTGTGACCCCAGAATACACTTACAACCAATTTCTAGATCATTTTATAGGAAGGTGCAGAAATACGGAAACATTGTTTATTCTTCTGTATAGAACTTAGGAGAAATCGTTTTTATGGACAATTTTAGTGTAGGTCTACTAACAAATAATAAAGTGATTTCTACATAGTATACATACAAATTCCACTCTACTGTTGGCTTAAGTTTAAAAAATCTAAATAAATTGAAATAAATATGTAGAATTTATAAATCATGCATTTATAAAGTAATATTTAGAAACACTTAAGCATTAAAGGTAACTAAAGATTTGAAACAAGATCAAAGGTGTTACTGATGAAAATGGTTGATTAATGAAATAAAATATAACTTTTTATAAAAAAAGAAGAAATTGAAAATGCAAGCCACAAAATTATAAACTATATATGCACATATTTATAATGTTGAATAATTGGCAAACAACTATTAAAAATGTATGAATATATTAAGAATTCTAAATAAAATTAGTAGAATCAGAAGCCTAAAATTTAATTAGACATTTTAGTAAAGAAGATATAAAAGAGGCATTATAGAATACTATTCCCAAACTCATTCCTAACCAAAGAAATGACATTAAATTAAAATTAT
The DNA here is from genome assembly GCA_004027295.1 of Dolichotis patagonum. Taxonomy (NCBI): domain Eukaryota; kingdom Metazoa; phylum Chordata; class Mammalia; order Rodentia; family Caviidae; genus Dolichotis; species Dolichotis patagonum. The sequence goes on from PVJX010003404.1 coordinate 89,632, forward strand.
TGCACTTGTCAATATCAGCATCAGTTTTTATTATTTCATCTGGTTATTATACTACTATTTATTATTTTAAAAATTAATGATAACCATAAATACATATTTTATATATTATACTCTTCTGTATATATGATGTATTCACCAATAAAGTAAAAACAATCAGAAAAGGAAGTTCCTTTTGTTTTTAGAAAACAATTTTCCATGGGAAGCATAAGTTTTTATAATAATAGATTCCATATAAACTAGTAACTATGTAACTTGCCTTTAATTATCAAGATTCTGCTGTATGAAATGAAAAATGAAAACAATAATACAGCTGTGCTTAATGTGTAAAACTAAATACTAAGACTTATGCCAACTGGAAAAAGAAAATGCAGTAAAATTATAAAATGTGCTGAAATTATATAACAACAACATTTAGTAATAAAATGGTAAAGATTGCTTTTGATACACGCAGATGGTCTTTCATCCTAATACTTTTACTTGCATTTTTTGCTCCTAGCAGAAGTGGCTTATTTATTTTAAAATTACTCTTGTTTTGGGTAATGTTCAAAATGTCTCCAACTACCTCACGTGTGGTTGTCTTGTTTTTTCATCTTTGGTGCAGATCTCCAGGTAATCTGCTCTGAAGATGTGACTCTCAGTAGCTGAAACACATCTCACTGCTTGGTGTCTATTTTTATCACCGTGTTCATTCCTTCATCAACAATGAAATAATATACTCAAAGTATAAATTTCCTACCCATCTGCTATTAGTGAGATTTTAAAGGCTTGTTTATAAGCTATAGTTATTACTTTACCTTCTTGTTCTTACTTTTTAAAAACCCACTACTGTTCTCAAAGAACTTGATTCTTCTAAGAACCTTTTTTATATCTTTTCTATTGTTTATCATCATATTGGAGAGCAAGTTTGTGTATCTTTCCATCTCAAAAGAATATTTTCTTGTATTCCTTAAACTTGATGATTATGTACACATACTTTTTAAATATTTTATTTCCTGATCTATGTAGGAACATGGAGATTTCAGATTTCTTTAAAGAATTAATAAAAAGAGAAAATATGTAAGAAATTCTTAGCCAAAATAAAACACATCAAATCTGAGGTTTAGATATATCTTTCTTGTCTCTATCTTTTATTATCAAGATATATGTGCTTAATGGTCCATATGACAGGCAGAACAGAAATTAGGGTTACAAATCTATCCCTAATATCAGAATTGTACAACTGTGCAGAAACACAGCAAGTGAAAATTGGAGACTTCCATTTATAAAAGAAATTAGAAACAAGGCCTAACAGTCTTAAAGGGATATTTCTAAGCATTTTTTTTTATTTTAAAGGGCAAAAAAAGCACAGAAAAATCAACAGACAATCAAGCAAACAAAGCAATAAGGAAAGCAAAACAACATCAAAAATATCAACAACAAAAACAAGAAGAAGAAACAATAGTGTTACAGGGTTTCAAAACAAGATGATAGGAATTTAACCATGATTGCTACATTGCATAGTGTTATCTTCAAAATAGTTACTCAGGTTTGCAGATACAGGCATGCAGAAATAATCAAACACTATAATTTCCCTTTGAGCAGTTTCTTTTCCTTTCACTGTGTCACCTGTAAACTTTTGGGTCTTACTTACTTTCAGTTTCTTACACCATCAAAGCTTTTTACGTCTTTTTTTTCCCTCTCCTTGAATTACAGCTGTAAGAATGATATGTGCCTATTACACATACTCCTTGGACAAAATGAAAAATGCAGCATGTGGAATTGGGAATACAACTCGGCTAACTGCTGAATAGCAGTCTAATTTCCTAAACCAACAGGGAAAGGAGAAAAGGAGAAGAAATGGGAAGGAGGATGGGAAGAGGCTGAGAAATGGAGGGGGAAGGGGAGAAGGACAAAAGGCAAGAGAAAGGGAGGCACAGGGCCCCAAGAGCAGCCAGTGGAGCCTGACTTTCCAGGGCAAGCCAGGGCCACCCTGTGCATGGCTGCTGATTCACCACAAAAGTTTAGGACATAATCACAAACCACAGGGTATTCAGTGGCTTTCAGCTTCAAATATATATCAGAATCTCTTGAGAATGTTTTATATTCTCAAATCAATTAAATCAATCTTTGAATGACAAGCTTAAAAACTGGTGTTTTGAAAAATGTCCCCAACTTGATTTTAATTTGCTAACAGGTCTAAGTGCTGTAGTAGGATAGCTTTAGGAATGCATGGATTTGAAGAAGAAATGTATTTTTTTAATTAGATGTATGTGTAATTTAGACAATAGGGTTTGGAATTTAATTAATTAAAGCCTGTGAAAAATTTTAAAATAAAATACAGTGAGTCAGTGAGAGGAAAAAATTAAATGCAAATTAGAGACAAAATAACTGTTACTTTCATGAGTAAAAAATATGAGATTAGAATGAAAAGACATGAAATCAGGAACAATGGATTGTGATGTGAGGCAAGAATAAGGAACCATTTATTTCTTTTATTTAATCCTGTACTACTGCAAAAATTTAAGGCACCCCAGATTGTAATTGAATAGAACCTTCAAAATCATTTGATGTTCTGCCATTTTAAAAATATTTTTAGTTTTCATTCCATCATATCAATAAAGAAAATGAAAAACTCATGAAAGGGAGAAAGAGATTTTTGCAAATGGTAAGACCAACAGATGGAGAGAAGGTGAGAGGAGAGAAGAGTGGTATATGTACAAGGAATTAAGATGTGTTATATGTGTTTACCCACTTTCTGTGATGAATGTATTCATTGTGTGCTACAAACATATTCAGTACTAATAAAAATTCAGAGCAGCTTTTTAAACAGTCCTGAGAAACATAAAACTGAAATGTAGAAGTTTCATCCTTTGTTTATGAAATTAATAAATTGGATTTGGGTTTGTAGTGAACTGAGGGTCGTGGTACATGGGGCACATGGCCTTGATTCTGGAAACCAAGGTTTCGTGTAGACTGAGTCGGGTGATGAAGGCTCAGTGGTGATGCTGAGGACGCAGCATTTCCCTTTCTGACCTGAAGGACAGTGTTTTGTGACAATGTGGTCAGTCAAATTTTTCACCATATGTTCTGGGGACACCCCTAGACACAGAAAACCTTCACTTTGCTTATCTCATCTGTTCACAAATTTGAATGTCTTTCCAGTGAGTTGTTCTGTTGCCCATATTATACTCACCACCAACTGTACTCAGTATTTTACATTATTTTCCATCCATTTTATTTGCAATATTAATTCATGAAAATTTCAAATGATCATTAAATTATCAAATTCTCAGTGACAATGATACGAGGGAACAAAACTCCCAACCTACTATACGTCTGGTACAAATTCATGCTCTCTAAAATTGAAGAACGAATCTTAGGGACAACAAAGGTTAAGAGCAGAATATATTTATTGAGAGAAAGAAAACTTCTGTCTGAGAGAGACAGAAGGGGTCCCAAGAGGGTTGCCAAGGACTCTGTCTTTTCTAGGGACTGTTATAGAGTAAAACCACAAAGTGAGGCAGGTCTAAGGTGGGGAAAACATGGGAACTCACAAGGTGGGCATAAGGTGGGACAACCAATAAGATTAACTGCGCAGGTAAAACTTATTAAATCAGGACAAATGGAAAGCGAGTCACATAGCAAGTGGTCATACTTAAAGAGCAGTGACTCTTCCTGTATGGGGTTAGGTGGTGACTCCTGGCTTCCTCAGGGTTATAGAGAGTTACTTAGAATATCAGTCCTTAGAATGTGGGTGTATTTGCTTGATCTTTTATCTTGAAGCCTGGCCCTCAGTGGGAGGTGTCTGTCTTCTGCATTGGTGCTTCTGAGGACCTGTTGCATGCCTATATTTCTAACTCAGTTGTTGTAACAATATAGAACTACCTTCAAGACTGAAATATTTTTCAAACTTAAAAATAGTTCCAATAAGATCTATGGCAGTGAGCTACAGTACAAATTTCATTGTACTAGTTTCAAAATTTCAAGTACTTAACTTAAGTGTACTTTTACATATACTGCCTTGATTTTAAAGAAATAAAAGGATGTTATACTATTTTTAAGTTTATTAGCTATCTTCGCTCAGAGTAGCTTGCATGTTCTTGATCATTTTAGTTTCAAATGTACAGCTTTCACAGTTATATTCTTACTTTCAAAGCTGTCTTCCAACAAGCATATGAAAGATAGATGACAATGAAAAGAAAGAAAAAGATCAAGATCAATACAAAATCAGTATGGAGGAAAACAGTACAAATACAAAAATCCTCAGAGAAGCATTATTGGATAAAGACACAGAAAAAGTAAGAACTATAAATGAGAAAATTCTGGTAAACAGATTAGAGAAGAGATACAGGGAGCAAACAAAAATACACATGAAATATCAAGTCATTTTAAAAATACATGTTTAATGCATATATATTTTATTTTAATATTGCATCTTATAAAGCATAAAAAGAATCATAAAATTGTAACTTCAATACTTCATAATATGGGGCTCCTTTGACACCCAGAGGGTCAATGCTTGCTCAGGTCGACTTGGGACATAGAAGATGGCTCATTCGGAGCAGCCCAAAGGTCTTTAAGGTGGGACGTTTTGCCAACTCGTGCAGAGATGGGCCTTGTGGAAAGCCAAGACGCTCTTGAGGAGACATCAGATAACAGTTAACTATTCAGTCAGACTGTCACCATGCCCGCTTGTCTGCTTGCTCCCTAAAACAAAGGTCTGTGCTCAGCTATGCTCCATGCCTTTATTGTTCTTCAATAACTCTGGGGGGTGTGAGTCAGTTTGGAGATTTTCTGTATTCTAGTGAAGTCCCTTGGTCCCCTGACAAAGATGTTCTCTGTTTCTCACATCTTCGTTTGTCTGTCTAACAGGGTTTGCTGGCCCAAAGCCAGCATTTTATCATCCAGTGAAACGAAAAGACACACAAACGTGAACACAGGTAAGTAACTTACTAGCACACAGTAAGAGTAGCTTCTTGCACTAGGACGTACTGGCAGTTTGATGTGAACCAGGCCCAGGCAGGGCTCACGCACAAACAAGCAGCTTGATCACAACAGTGTTCCGTGACCCTCGCCTTGCTGCCCTTCAGGGTACCTCTCTTTTCATAAAATCTGCCACAACCCAACCAAATCATATAATAGCTAACTGACAATCATTTAACCCCAGCCCTGGAACTTTATAAACGTCACTGTCTCACTTCTTCCTCCAGGAACTCCACCTGAGCACATTAGCTACACTGGAATAACATGCTTTTCTCTGCCTTTTTTGAAGAACTATGATTCTTCCTGGCTAAATATTTTGACATTTTCTTCCGTATTTCTAAATATCTTGCATGTGGCTTGGCATATTGGTTTCTGTTTTCTCCACAGTGAGAAGAATTTACCTTTATATCTCTCTCAGTGTTCTCAATTTGTCAATAGTGCTGTGACATAAGTTTGACTGGATGACTGTTCAGTGTTTGAGAATGATGTAAAGCCTCCTTTGAGTATTTGTATAGTCATTTCTCTGGAAGCTTCTAGGAAGCACCTTCCTGAATACTTTGAAACTTTACAAATATGAACTTTCTGTGGATCTATATTCATCCATGAGAGAACCTCAATAGGCAATTTCTTTGTATACCCTTGGACTGAAATTGAAAAGTGATTAGAAGTTTTTTGTTTATTTTGCTAACTCCTTCTCTTTTATCTGTTTCCTCTCTTTTTTTGAAATTTTAATTAACCATATGACAAACTTCCAATATTGCTCCTACAAATCATCATTTCCCATTTCTCTGCTTTAATATTTTTCTTTAGAATTTCTGCAACTTTATCTTTCAATCTTTCCATTGAGCTGTGCATTCTTGCTATCAGATTCTAATTTTCAAGAACACTTAATTCATTCTGTAAGCTATTTGTAAGTTCCTGCTTTATCATAGGCTTGTCAACCTAACTCTCTAGGATGATATTGGTAAATGTCAGGTTCCTTCCTGATCCGCATCCCCCTTGCCATAAAATCAGTTCCCAGTTCTGTGACACCATGCAAATATATAAAGTGCACTGTGAGCTCTTAGGTGCCAAAACTGAAACAGCCCCTTGGGTACTAAAGGGAAGCAAGCCAATCTCCAGAGCGTGAAATGATTTCAAAAAAATATAAAACTGCTCCCTTAAAAGTTAATCAGTGCATACCAGACTGTTGTTCTCCAAAAGATATTAACAAATCCACTGCTATCTGCCATGCAATGCTTCCTGCCAAACGAGTACCTGGCAGTGGTGAGTCTATCTACCAGCATAGATGAGAGGGTCCCATGATGCCCCACACATTCACGGCCTCCCTTTCTACCACTGCATTGATAGGTTCATACTATTCATGCTCAAATGGGAGCTCACTTCACCTCACCTGGAATGAACTTCCTCACATAGGGTCACTCAGCATCTCTTCTATGGAGGGTGTTCTCTGATGGGTCTTAGGAACAGGTTTCTATTTCCCTGAATCTGCCCACAGTGAGTTTTCTAAAATCCTTGGTCATTGGTATTAAGTCTTGCTTTTTTTTTTTCTAACTGTACTGGGGATTGAACTCACAGCCTCCCATTTGCGAGGCAGGTGCTTATGCCCCTGAGATAAATCCCCAGCTCCCAAGTGTTGCGTTTTAAAGGCTGCCGAATAACCATCCAAGCCACTTGTCACCTCTCAGAAGCCACATGGACACTAGGCTAAGAGTATTTCACCCTTCTTTGAACAATGTGTGCTGCTTAGAGTTCTCCCCAAAGATTTCTATTCAAAACTGTCTTTGGAGACCATCTCTCTGTGCAGCTGTAATGTGTGGTCTTCACCTCCAGATCAATCAGACCAGCAAACCTGAAATGTGCCAAGTTCTGACCTCCATCATTTGCTCTTGGGGAACTCTAAGTGTGCTAGGAATAAGTGGCATGACTAGCACTTAGTAGAAGAAATCAGGTCATTTGTTCATTTAACTTAATCTCTGGCCCTCTTCTCTGATCAATGTTCCCCCTTTTTTTTAAACTTTACTATGCATTTATATTGTTACTCCACATCTCCAGTTATATCCTCACTCAGAGTCCTAGTCAAATGCTCAGCCTTCAAGAAGGCACACAAGTTATTTTTAAATTGAAAATGGTACAATGCCATGTGTCTATGTTTGCTTTGCTTTTCTGTGCTTCTGGAATCATATGTAAAATACGATTGCCTATACAAAGGTCTTAAAATATTTCCTGTATGTTTTCTTCTAGCATCTCATACATTTAGGTCTTACATTCATGTGTTTAATCCATTTTGAGCTGATCTGCATATGCATTTGCATATGCGGCTTTCCCAGAACCACTTATTGAAGAGATTGTATTTTCTCAAATGTAAGCCTCTGGTACATTTTATTTATTAAGAACTAGTTAGCTATAAATGAGCTAGTTTGTTTAGGGGACCTCTCTTCTACTAGTGTGGTGTCTGTTTATATGCCAATAGGTGTTATTTTCGTTATTACGGCTCTATGGTATATCTTGAAATTAGGTATTGTGATGCTTCCAGTTTTGTACTTTTTGTTCAAGATTGCTTTGGCTCTTTGAGGTCCAATAATTCCATTTGAAAGCAAAAGCCTCCAGCACATCTAAGAAAACAAAGAATGCAGCCAACCTACGCAACTGGAGACAATATTTGCCAGCTCTCTGTTTGACAAAGAATTAATATCCAGAATATAGAAGGAACCCAAAAACTTAACAAAAATAATCCAATTATCTGAATAGATACTGATCAAAAAACAAATGCAAACAGTGAACACAAACACTGTGAAAAACACTCAACAAAATTAGTCTTCAGGGCAATGAAAATGAAACTATAATAAGATATCATATCAACCTAGTTAAAAATGCCTATTATCAACAAAATGAAACCATAAATTCTGGCCATAATATAGAGAAAAAAGAACCTTCATGTACTTAATGGGAGTGTAAGTTAGTATAATGACTATGTACACAGGAATGGAGGTTTCTTTAAAAACAAAAAATAGATCTATCACATTATTTAATATTCCCATCCTGGGTATATAGCCAAAGGAAATGAAATCAGGCTGCTAATTAAATATTATTCACTCATATTGATTACAGCACCATTCAAATAATTAAGAGTGAATTTGAAGATAACATGCACATTCTGAACCTACATGAGAGTCCCTACTCATACTAGCAATTATCTCAGGGCAGAATGTAATGCCCAAATGTGATGCAACACAAACATTCAAATAGTAACGAAGCTCTGCACGCCTTCCTGACTGGTAGAAAGGGTGAGGGCAGCAGTCAGTCAAGTGCCCTATGGGGAGAATCCCACAACAAATGAACACTGAACTTGCCCAGGAAGCCCCAGTGGACAGGTTTGGGATCTTTACGAGGCTTCTTTCACCTTCCACAATTAAGATGAATCTTACAAAATCTCAGTGACATCACAAAAAATCCCCCAACCATGGAGACTCCACTGCCTCCAGAATGTGACCAATATCAATCCCAATTCATCTGAAGCATCATGTACTCCTGACACTCCTGTGCTATAGCATAGGGTTTTCTGAGGAAAATTGCATACACAAGTCAACAAAGGATCATGATATGAAAGGAAAGTGTGAGGGAAAAAGAAGTGACTAGTGAAGGGAAGAAAACATGGGGAACTTTTGTAATCTCAGTTCTCTTTCAGAGGAAGATAGGAATGAATAGTCTCGCGTTATATTTTGGCTTCATGGGGTGGTCCGGTTTATATCCCTGCCACAATGTAAGCCTGTCTTTTTAAATCTCACAAATTGCCTTCACCTGTTTAAAAATTATTTGCTCCACCAAATGCGAATGAGTACATCTCGGAACCATCCCAGAGGGGACTAGAAGGAGAAAAATTAATCAGCCTAATGCCTTTTCATTTCTTGACCTCACCTGACAGAATCTGCCCATGGGGACTGCACTCCTGCACACACCCAGAAGGACTTTTCTGGAGTCTCTGAGAAGATATTGATGAGGAGGGAACTGCCAGACCAGTGCCCTCTCTGACCCAGCTGGCTCACATGCCGGTGAAGCAGCTGGTCTCTGTGGGTCAGCTCGGTGCTTGCTTGTCCTCATTACTGGATAACAGACATCAGCCTTTGCCTGGCTCCATGAGGGTGGCCACAGTGTGAGTCACTCAAAGACTTGCACGCTAGGAGCACAGAAAACTGCCAAAGTTGGTGCTAGGGAAAGTAGGCATGATGCCACAGATCTGACAGATTTCATCCTCTGAATCTAGTACATGCGGCTGTAAATTACATCTAAGAAAGAGGTGTCACCGTGCTTAGAGCTTGTGGTTGACTATATAGAGAGTAGGGAATATCACTTATAATGAAAACAAAGATGGAGCATTTGTATTACCATAATACAATGGAAACATAACTATGTAACATTAAAGTATTCTTAATTTTATGAAGTACTTTTAGAACAACCACTAGTACATGATATTCAAGGAAATAGAAATGAAAAGATAAACTTCTTAAGGAAAAAAAAAACCCTGCTGTATTGTAAACCCAAATACTGTCACCCAAGTATTGTAATCCTCCTTCTAGTTTTCCTCACAATCCAAAAAGTTATATTTGTAATTCCATTGAGACATCATTAGAATCCCAACAAGTTAATTCCAATCTACCACCACCTATGCAACCCACAGTGAGAGTAAAAAACAGCAAGACATATTCCAAGTTAAGGGCAGCCAAGCGGTCCTAAATCCAAGCCCATTGAGGACATGTGGACAAAGGCCCTGATCCTTGGCCTTTCCCAGCATTTATTATCTTGTGAAGAGGGGGTGGCTCAGAAATGAGTGATGGAGAGGAGGGTGGGAATTACCCAGTAACTTGAGCGGGCTGGCCAGGTGCAAGATTGGCATCTCTGTAAATTGCAGAGATAAAGATATGCAGAAGGATCAATTTACATAATCCAATTTAGGTAGCAATGGAATTGTTTTGGGGGGGCTATAGCTTCGCTTTTGATATGCACACTTTGGTGCCCTGGGGAATCATACCTCTTATGTACCAAGTTGACATTCCAGGAGCAATTTTCTTTAACATCTCCTGTGCTCATATCCTGTACTTATCTGTATTGTGTGGAGAACACTATGAGAGGAAAACAGAACTATCTGTTTGCTATAGAGATTGCATGTTAGCACCTTATTTGCAATGCTTAAAGCTAATTGAAGAGAGGAGGAAATACCCTAGCCAGCTTTGTATATATCAGTATAAGGAAATGAGTCTCCAAATAATCAAAGTCATAGTAATTGTATTTTCAAAGGGAGCCACTAGAGTTGTCTCCCACACTGCTGAGGATAATAAATGGGAAACACAGCAACTTAAATTAAAATGATACAATATATAAATGGAGAATGTTGTAGGAATTAAAGCAAAAGATTTCAACCTTATGTTTCAAAATTGAATTAATTTGGTCTTGTGATATTTTATAGTTCCAGCATGGACATGGTTAGAGGTAGAGATAAAGAAATTTTACAGTAAGTGTGAATTTGTGTCCTAAAACGTGTTGTAAAATCCACAAGCATGGGTTTTAGTGAAAGGCATTCTCATCATTTTGTCTGAAAGTGCACCAAGCTCCATGAGGTATCAATCTTATGTAGAAGATCTAAGTCTTTTCTCTTCAAAAAAGAGACATCTGAATATAGAATTCAACAGCAGAAGAGAAGTGTAAATGTTCTCTCTCATTTTGCAACACAATGTTTATGAGGTTTAGTAACCATATCTTGTTCCAAGCTTCTATAATAGTCAGTTTAAATTTTTCCTAACTTATAATGATTTTTGCTTATATCATTAAATAATGTATTTGAATAGTTCAGACTTTCTTTATACATCCATGGTATAATGGATATATTATACTCATGGTATAATGAAAAGGTTAATCACCAAAGATAAAAGCAATTTGGATTTTGACATAATTTTATATTGAAAAACCTGTTTACTTCAGAACTGTAATAGCAGAGTGGTGAAGAACAAAAGCGTGTGATGAATAAGAACAGGCAGGTCTTGCTGCTCTCTGCCATTAGTAAACAATTTACTGGTTGAACTGTGCTCAAACAATCATTGCTGTATTATTTATGCTCCAACCTTCCTGAGGAAGATAGGTTATACAGCTGGGACACTAAGCTTGCAATATAAGCTCAGCATTCCTGGATTAACTCACTTCCTGTTGCAGAATATGATACTATTAATTAAAAACCAGATGTTTATTTTGTTTTCAAATTAAAAACAAAGTAATTAAGCAAGATTTCTTTTTTCCTAAAATCAATATACATAAGATTTCTAATTAAAAATGAATTACACTTGTATGGAATATTAAAAAAATACCTTCAAGGAAGGAAACAAACTCAGTGTTCCTGGCATGTGAAGTCATCAGACAGCAGAATTCTTGCTGCTTGGGAAGGTGGAGGGGACTCTATGGGGCCTCCAGCTGCGACTGAGGCAGCTGTACCTCAAATACGGTCAACATTTCTGGCTGTTTAAATATTCATGTGAAAAATTTTTACATGCATATAATGAAAAGCAAGTTGCTGCATGAACTTATATATGAACAAGTTACAAAAACATTAAACTGATGATGTAGCTGTGAATCAGACACAATTGAAAAGCTTAGCGAATAACTGCTTTCCAGAACTGATTTATGGCAATAAAGCTTGCTGGGATGATCATAATGTTTACTGCTCAAAATGCTACAAGGGTAGTTGGAATTGAGATATGTTCTTTTAGGAAATATATATACGTATTTAGGAAATATATATATATATTTATATATGTGTGTGTATGTAAGATATTGTGCCTAATTCACTTTTATTCTGATATTTAATTAATGTCCTTTGTTTTAATATCATGGTAATTAATAATGTAATTAGTAATACAAGTGTAAATGTGTTGAAAAGTAGTGTAATGAGACACAGAAAACAATGTATTTATGTGGCTCTAACCTAACTTCTTCCTATAGGTGCTCATTTTCCTCATAAAAATTTCTACAGACATTTCTGAAACATTAAAACATTTGGAAACAATTTAGGAATAGCGATAGCTGACCTAGAATGGAAAAAAAGGTATTTCTGTAATGCTATAAAAATTATTTTTTACACCAAATATACATTCTAGTGTATAATTCAGTACAAAGAAGATTTTATTTTGGTAAATTTGTGATTGCCAACATTATAGAAAAACATTGCAATACAAGTCATATGAATGTGATACCATAACTTGTATTGTGGCTTATTTCTATAATGTCTCTTTATTACATAGTGTTGGTAATTTTTTTGAGTGCACGATTTACAAATTTATCTTTATCATACAGTTTTTACGTAAGCAGAAGTTGGGCAGGACAAGAGTTTGTAACTTTCTTGACCTGGCTCTTCCAGGATTGGATGTGCTGAGGGTTCTTGAGCTGCTGTGCTTCTGTCCTCACAGTGGGACAGCTGTAGGAGGGGAGCTCACACCTCTCAGCCACTCCTACCTGTGAGACTTGACTTCTGCAGCTCAGGGTGTAGTGGGACTCAGATGCTGGCAGACTATTCTCCCATAGAGACATTCTGGCCTCAGACCATAGGCTGCAGACACAGCCTTGTGTATTTGGGTACACATCTGGTGAACAGCTTCTGGCCAGCTAAGTGAGGACTGAACAGGAAAAAGATTATAGTTATCACAGATAAATAGTGGAGAGCTATAGTAATAAATGTGTCTATTTTGCTGTATTTGTTTTGAGTAATATTCAAAACTCTGTTTTAGTCAGAGCTCTCCAGAGAATTGGAACAAAGGGATGTATTATGTTCACATGATCATTTTGCAAGCTAGTAAGTTCAAAATATGCAGGACAGATGGGCAGGCTGGCAATCCAGAAGAGGACCATTTCGAGTCAAAGGTTTTCAGCTGGTGGATTTCCTTCCTCCTCTAGCATAGGCCATTGTTTTGTTGCTGTACTTTCTTGGTAGCACTGGTAGTGATATTGTTTTGTATTTTTTTCCATTAAGGCCTTCAACTGATTGAATGTGACCTGTTCACATTAGAGGGTAACTTGCTTTATTCATCCTGTTGATCTATCTATCTATCTATCTATCCATCTGTCTATTCACAGAATAATGTTTAATAAAATATCTACGTGTTGTGGGTTAGCCAGGTTTACACAGATAGTTACCTATGTGTGCATATGTCCATGTATGTAAATTTTTACCAGATGGCTTCTTCACTCACGTACTGTACATAGGCTAAGATGACTGTAACACACAAGGATGAGCACCATTTATGTGTCCTTTTTGTGTGGCTATTTGGAGCCCTCTCACAACATGACCGTGTTATTGTGGGGATACTTCCATGCCATCTACTTCTAGAGCTTGCAAAGGAAAAAGGAAACAAATAACCAATTGTCTCAGAGATTAAATTCAGATCCAACCCATATAACTTCTGCCATATTGAATTGGTAAACAAACCACATAAATGTAAAAACCAGCAAAGCTGACTCTTAAAGGTCAAGTGACTTGAACACAGTTTGAAGGCAGTCCCTCACAGAAGTTTCCTGGAACAGAAAACAACACTGCCAGATAACTTCAATTTTAAAAAAGAACAATAATGCTATATCAAAAAACACAGATACTCTGTGTTACAATAGAACCAGTGCCTGTTTTGAGCAGGAAGATCAAACATATTCTCATATATACTCTTCTTTTTGCCTTCTTCACTGGCTAGTGAAACTAGCTACAAAGACATCCAGAAGGGAAACTTAAAACCTTCATCAAAAATTCAAATAGTGATATATATACCACTGATCAGTATATCCACCTCTGACTCCATGTTTTTTTATTTATGTGGAATTAGAAAGTTTTTATTAAAATAGTTCCTGAGTATTAACACTTCTTAACACAAGCACAGAATGAAAACCGACCCATTAATCAAGCACGTTTTCTGAGGCAGCAGGGGGTGAGGAGCGTGAGTGACAACCATTTACAATGTTGCTTTGGCATTTCAAGAGAGCACAAGAATAGAGACCAAGCATAAAAGGTGCTTCAGAGGAATCATGTTCCACACCTTCCCTGAGACACTTCTTGACACCACATTGTAAGAAACGGCAGACCCATTGTTCTGCAGTACACGGCAGGGCGTATTATGTTCGTCATTTCCAAAGGCAGATGACAAGTCCTTTTGTGTGTAGATATGTGTGTGCTATATTTACATTTGAAAAGGGCCTTGTGAACAACTACAAGGTCTGTGACACCTAGTAATTGCATATTCAAGTTTTATAATTGCTACAAATTTTGCGCGTAGAAATTAAAGTACTTACGTAATGGTGTAGTACACCAAAGTGGATCAATTCAGTCTCCCACATCCATTGCTTTCTTTTATTTGTTTCTCTCAACAGGTCCTTTCACATTTTTGCGAGTATAAAACTAGGTAGCTAAACTCATTTATGAAATTCCCAGAATAAAGCTTTTCTACAGTGGAACATGATTTTTAACAATTTAAGTGAGAAGAGAACAGAAATCAAATAAATGTGAACATGGGTGCTGACACAGATGTGGGTGAGTTCAAACACTGTCAAAATAAATTGTCTTTCTAGAATGTATTTCCGTCCACCTACACCTCCTTCACTTCGTGGTGCTCATCACTTGGAATAATCTGACTTCAGAGCTAAAAGGACACCAATGCATAATTGGAGACACAAAATAGGACTAATAGTAACATTTCCCCATTTGGAACAGAAATTTTTCAAAATTTTAATATATCAATCTCCTTAAATGTTTAATAACTCTGATATTTCTCAATCTTTCTAACATTTCTTGATGCAATACATTAATAACACACTCTTCTTCATTACCTTCTTAATAATTTATGTCAGAATAGAAGTTGAAGTTTATAAAAACTCAAATCAGTTAATGTTGACTTTAGCATAGAACTGACACCTGATCTTACTTGTGTCTTATGACATTTTCTTACCTTTTAATTTTTCCTTTTGAAACCAGTTTTCTATGTGAATCCTTCTTCATTTGCACCAATCTACTGCTCACAATCTTACTCTAAGCACTGGGCCTGACCTCTCTGGACCCATTTGAATATGAACTCATAGTTAGATGAAGCTCAAGGGATGCCAAGGCAGTTCGATGGCACAGTGAGGGGAGGGCAGTGTGCCTCTTCCCCGTCCCTGTCAGTGTCTGCCATGAAGAGTGTCTCATTTCTGAAGAGGGATTCAGCTTTCTTTTCCTGCTCTCATCACACAATTTCCTCTCCTGGTCTCTGAAATTCATATGAATTCCACATAAGTCATACTCAAGAAATATGAGTTTCCTGCACATTTTTTAATCACTAAAAATCTAACCAACATTTTCAGCCTCAGTCCATACACAGTTAGTGATGTGCAATCTGCTTGAGAGTTGTAGTTTGCCAGTTCTGAATTTAATAAAGGAAATAAAATATGGTTCTATAATAATATAATGGAGAGATAAAGAGAGTAAGAGATTGAGAAAATAAGGAAAAATGAAAAGCAAAAAAATTTGGATAGTGACAGTAATATCAAGGTATTAGAACAAAAGGGGATATAACTCAGTGCACAGTGCCTCTCTCTCAAGTGCCAGGTCCTGAGTTTGACATCCGGTACCAAAAAAAAAAAAAAGGCAATGCCAACCCATTATCTCTGTTCATTAAGAATACTGTGGGAAAATATTATAAAGAGAATGACATACATAATGGAGCTATACCACTTATTGTTTAGAAGACTGGAAAGTCTCAGATCAGTGCGTTGACAGATTTGGTGTCAGGTTTGGATTGAGTACCACAATTAGTGCTTTTTCCTGGTTCTCACTGGTTCCTCATATAGCAGAAGGGATAAAGAGTCCAGCTTTTAAAGACATCAATCCTACTTGTGAGGGTCCACTCTCAAGACCAAATCACCTCTCAACTCTATCATTCTGGCACCCTGAGGATTAGGATTTCAACATATGAATTTAGGGAAAACACAAACATTCAAGTTGCATCTCCAAATTGTTAATTCTACTTAGAATTCTTAAATATTCAAACCATTCTTGCTGTGTATTCATAACATCTCAAAGGGTCACCCCAACAACATTACTTGTAATAAAAAAGGGATAAACATGCCTGTAAAATACAAAAATCTTATGATTAACCAAAAGACTAAGCTTGGTATCAGAAATAGGTTAACAATTTAATATTATTTACTCTATAATGGTATTAAACACTACTAGCTTTTAAGTATTCTTGCCAAAAAATATACCAAGAAATATCTAAACTAAGTCTAATAATCAGGTGGAATCAATTAGCATGCTATTCTATTAAAAAATAACTTGGAATGTTTTTTAAAAGTCAGTTTTGAAAAAATAAAAAATATTAAGAATTGTTTTTCAAGATTAAAACAGGGCCAGGGTTTAGCACAGCAGGCATAAGTGCCTGCCTGGCAGGCACGAGGTCATGAGTTCGATCCCTGCTACCAAAAAACAAAACAAAACAAAACCCCCACAAGATTAAGGAAAAATGTAGAAATGTGATAGTCAGTGAAATCCATGAACACCAATTGTATTTGTGTTGAAAACTAGCAGAAATGAGTAATTTTGGGGAGATATATACCTTTAAATATGATAAAGGTGTTGTGATTATGTAAGAAAATGTTCATATCCTCACAAAATATTTCATGATTATTAACATGTTTTATGGCAAAATAGCTACAAGTTACTTTTAAGAGATTTAGCCCCACTAGCAGGATAGAGATGCCACTATTTACTAATTCAAATATTAAAGGAAAACTACATAAATAGCTTCACATAAAATGAAACCTATGGCAAAATATTAGTCTTACATAATACAAAACCTATGGCAAAAATAGTTCAGATTCATTTTATTTTATTTTATTATTTTATTCTATTTTTTTTTCATTGTGTGATCCAAACTGTACTACAATAATCAAACAGTATCAAAATGCTATTTCATGTTATTACCTATTGGAATGGCCATGCCATTGAAAAATATTTTGTACATTTAAAAAGATCGATCTCGCCTGGGGATATAGCTCAGTGGCACAGTACTTACCTGGCAAACTGAAGTCCTGAGTTCAATTACTGGTACCAAAAAATAAAAAATTATAAAAATTTTAAAAAATAAAAACATGATTTAAACCATAATTTAAAATATCCCACTCTACTTTTACTTTATGTAGCAATGAAATATGAACTAATGTAGTTGCAACCTCAGAGTATACTGTGGGGGGGCTTTTACTGTCCTGACTGATTTCTGACTGTGAATTTCAGTACAAAACTCTTTCTTCACTGATGGTTGAAGGGTGTCCCCTGAAAGATACACTGAAATCCCAGCTCCAGACACATGTGGATATGAACTTATTTGGAAATATGTGTCTGCGGATAGGTCAAGTTAAGAGGAGTTCATACTCTATTATTCAATGCTAAGAGACAGCCATATCACCACTGAGGCAGAAACGCTAAGGATTTTCAGCAACAACCAGAAGTTGAAAGTTTCCTTTCATGTATTTTAGAACAGCCATGGGCTTGCCATCATGTTGGACTTGTCTTTATTATTATTATTATTATTTTCTTTTTAAAGAGAATAAAACAAAACAAGACAGAACAGAATAAAGCATATCAGAACACAGGAGTTCAAAACAAGACAATAAGAAATCAACAGTGGCTACCATAATGTCTCTTGTTTTCTTTGAAACAGTTGTCCATATTAGACTTGCCTTGAGGGCAGTGAAATAGCAACTTTCGTGTTCTTTTAAGCCATGCTGTTGTTGAGCTTGTCTTATGGCAGTCCTGGTAAGCAGACACGCTGATGTGGCCAACCTCTGCTTCACGGGATCCTGTGTGAACTCTGATGGTGCTCAGCCCTGTTGCCCCTCACTTCTACATCTTTACATCACCTTTCCTTTCTCATGACATCTGTATCTTGTGCTTGCAGTGACCGCAATTGAAATTCACTGGGAAGACTCTCTAGGAGCTATTAGGTCTTCACCTATGGAGAAGGAAGTCTAGAGTATGGGGTCCCCCTTGAGTAACTTGTATGATGTGTTTGCTTTTAGAGACATATTCCTCCAAAACTCTCATGGGATCAAACTGACTGACCTCCAAGCAGCTTCACCTAAAACCATACTTTGTTAGTTTTCCTGTACTTCTTTATCTTCCTCTGCTACAGTTCCTGGGAGCGCAACCTTAATAAATTATTCTAATGCAAATCCTCACCTCAGCATCTGCCTCTGGAAAAGTTATACTAAAACAGCCCTAAAGTTCACATGTCATTTTTTTCCCCCAGAAGATATTCTTCACTGTTTTCTTAAGACCAAGTAGGTGTATAGGTAAACATTTAATGAAATAAGAGATTGTGGTATCAATTGCACACTAAAGTGAGTGTCATAAAGATTAGTGAGAAGAGTAATTACATAAAGATTTTAAAATGGTGGTTAAAGTGCCTTTCGTCCACTATCTCTGTGACTTTGAAGCCATTATCATTCACTTGGATGACAAAATGACAGAGATAAGCATCTGAAGAGATCAAACAACTCTCTGCTATAGTTTTGATTTGCTTTTGTGGTTCATATTTAACAAAAAGTGTCACATTTAGTATTTCAAGTCCTTCCCTCACTACCCATTGAAGTCTATAATTACTATGAGAATTAATGTGAGAATCAATCCAAATTAAGTACCAACTATTTGACCACACACACACACACACACACACACACACACAGACACTCGGCATGATATTTACATTAAATTTATGGTGCAATTGTTTTTAAGTATCCAACATGACAAGTTTGCAGTAATCATAGGGAGCTTACTGAGCTCTTACAGTAACATCAGTCAACTAAACACTTTATATGTCAATTTTATACTGTTTCTGGACTGTAGACAAAAAAGTAAAAAAAAAACAGTATATAGAATATGATCACCTTTTTTAAGGAAAAAACCTTATGTAGCTAATAATTCTACCTTACTATTATTTCTATCTTCTTGAATATTTAGCAGTACTATTTCATAGAAATGTTAATCATTTTAAATTTTTATTTGTAGCTATGCTTGTGTCCTTTTTTTAAAAATACCCTCTACTATGGATACTGTAACATGTGTTGGTGGCCACAGTGTAACAGCATTAAAAACCAGTGTGCTAAAGCAGAAAAGGCTGTACCTAATTACTGATACCAGGTAGCCATAATGGTCAAATGCAATTTTCATCCAGTACATATTTAATATATTGATTACATGTAAGTGTGTGGATTTTGTTTTCATGACAGAGTTTCACTTCTAATAGTGCTACTTACAAACATTTGACCTTGAGCAAATTACTAAACCTAGGAAAGGATTAAAACACAATGTGTACACTGGAAATGGTAGCAGCATGCTTGAACACGAAATGACACTAGTATACATTAACCAATTGGCACTGCATTTTTACATAATATTAATCAATACAAAAATATTATTCACAGAGTTAAATAAGTAGCTGATTTGCATCAGGTTAGAAATGAAAGTACAGCTGTGAGCAATGTAGAAAACTCTTGTCTTCCTGGAGTTTACAGGGAGGCCAAGTGGAAACTGAGGTGCAGAAGAATAAGTGCTAGGGCTATAACCTAGCAAAGGAGAGAAAAAATTTTGCAAAAGAGGTTAGTTAAATGTGACCAAGAAAAGACAGTAATATCCAGTGATGCTCACAGGAGCATCTGAAGGGCCAGAGAAAGATGAGAGCAATAC
>PVJX010003405.1:0-109306 GCA_004027295.1 Dolichotis patagonum
CACAGTCACTTACCAGGGCGGCAGGCTGCTTACTGGTTGGCTCGGCGCCCTAAGTTTCAACATGGCCCTTAGGTAGGATTTAGATAATAAGTAATTACACATATATTGTGTTGTTAAAAATTATGCTGGGATGAAGTCCACAGTCTTAGGAAACCGGGCTGCAGGACGCATGTCCTCATTTGGTTGGAGGAGGTGGACAGGAAGGCATGTTCTGGAGAAATGGTGGTTAGGCTTAAATCTGGAACAATGGGAGTTAAGGAGCAAGGGAAGATCATTCCAAGAAGATTGAGTGGCGTGTTTGAAGACCTTGGAGCGAGAGGAGCTCTTGAAGAAATGAAGGATTAGTTTATTTAGTAAAATATGGATGATGATCAAATACAGTAACACATGTGAAAGTATCTTACATCTAAGATCCTATATGTGTATGTACTGATTTATAAAAATGTGCATGTTGTAAGTTAATATTGGATTGGGAGGGTTTGCTGGGATTGTGGATCAAGCCAAGACTGAGGTTCATCAACTATTTCTTTCCAAAGTTAAAATGCACCTTCTATGAAGAACAGGAAAATTCAAGTTTTGAGCCGTCAATGTTGTAAAAGAATGTGTTTCAAATAGTTTAAAAATACTTTAACAAGTGGGATACTTATTGTGTATCCATTGCATAGGAGACATTGTACTCTTTTTGTGTACATAGTATATAGTATACTGGCTAAGAGCACAGACTCAAGCTGTGTTGCCTGGAAGGTGGAAACTGTAGCTCAGACAGGCTAAATGATGTACTCAAAGTCATGTATCTAGTAAGTAGAGGAACTGAGCTTCCAGTTTTAGACTGTGTCTAACACTTGTGTATTTTTTACCACATTGCTTCTGTGTATGAGTTACTTGTGTTGGACAATACCTGGGCTTTCATAACAAGTTTCTAAGCTTTAATTCTTCATTTGTGCTGAGCTGAATGTTAACGTGTAAGTCCTTAAGGCAAAGATCCAAGGGACTGACCGTACTGAACTTCCACTTTAAAATTTCCTGACTTCTGTGCGATTGAAATGTATGCCTTAAGCATTTCAGCAATGTGGTTTATTTATGGAATTGTCTTCTGGTTCACGTGTACTGGGCCTGCTTTGGGGTGTTGCATTTTCTGCCAGAGGTTGTTTATTTCTAACCCATTTTGATTTCCTGTTGCTTTGTGGATTGGTATTATGACCTGTAACAGGAAAACCAGGAAACCCACCATAAATGGAGCAGCCAGATTGAGACACTGTAGATGAAAAAAACAAAAAAAAAATTATGCATCATTATACAGCCATATTTGGATATAAGTACAAGTTAGGCATTGGCTATATTAGGCAAAAACCTAGATATAGAAACCTCACTTTGAGCCAAGCTTTTGCTTGAGTAGGATTGGGCCATTAGCTCCAAATTCTTAGATAGTAATAATCTTTCTGAGCCTTAGTTTTAACATCTGTAAAGTGGGGATTATTATATTTTCTTTATGACATTTTTTGATGGGATTAAATAGTAATGGGTTAAGCAAGCAGCCCAGGCCTGACCTCAGTGGATAGTAGTTATTGTTAATAATAAAATGGTCCTTCCAAATGTATTTGTATGTCTTCATAAACTGCTATGTCTGGCGTCACTTGCTGTTAGAAATTCTGTTGAGAGAAATTATTTGCCTTAACTAGTTTGCTTTTCTTTAGAAATGATAATAACAGCTACTATATTTATAAAGCAGTTACCATATTTTAGGCACTAGGTTAGGTGTTTTATATGGCTTTAGTGTTTCATTTTAAGATCAGAGTTATTTTTCTCATTGATATGGAAAGTGATGCCCAGAAAGGAAGAGTGAGTTATTTAAAGTGGAGGTTTGCTTTTAAGTCTAACTGATTCTAGGCCGTGTACACATGAATAATGACAGTTATACAATTTCTTTATTATGTCTGACCCTGTCATGAATATGTTTGAAAGGAAAGGCAATAGCTACTAGTAGATTTTAGCTGCCTGCTGTCTATAAGCACTGTGTCAAATGTTACCTGCTGTTGTAGTCAGGGGTTACAAGGAGAACAATTATATATAGGACACATGTCTTATTATTTATAATGGTCACCCAAGAAGTCAAATACAAAAAAAGCACAGGGAATCTGTCCATACACTAAAGACCTAGGAAATCCAGCTGAGGGCCTAGATCCCGTGGCAATAACCTACATGAGTTCAACTGAAGACCTAAAGCCCATGACAGTGTCTCTCTCATGTCTGTCTGGAGGCCTAGAGCCCATGACAATGACTCACGCAAGTCTGTTTCATGGATCTGCACTGGGCAGGCCCAAAGGTCAGTGATGGAAGCCAAAAAGTCTTTGCCAGTGGTATGAAGGATCTGCGCCAGTAGGTTGAGGGTTCTGCACTGGAGCCTGGAAGCAATGCTCAAAGTAAGGACCAGAGCTTCCCTAAAAAGTACCACAGCCATCCTCAGTGACAATGAGGTCCCAAGCTCCAATGATGAGAACAGCCAAGTACATATCAGGAAGCCAGCATTATGAGCTTCTCCTGGAGATTAAATAGCACATATCCTACCTCTGGAGCCAGGAAGTGATGCTCAAAGTAAGGATCAGAGCTCCCCCAAAGTGAGCTGCAGCTATTCTTGGGGACAAGGTTCTGAGCTCCTCTGATGATAACAGCTGAGTTCATATCAGGGAAGCTAGTGTGACAAGCTCCTCCAGGAGAAGCAACAGCTCCAAACAATACCACCACTTAGGAGAATCCACATTGCTACTCTGTTCCTTTCTACTTCTCCTTTTTATGCTGACAGCAGTCCTTAGACCCTCTACACGCAGCACTGTGCTTACTCAGTTCAGCTGGTGTTTAAGTTTACCATTAGTTTTCAATCCACCATACCTTCCTAATGTCATTATCCCTCAACTCTAAGAAATAAATATAATTATCCTCATTTTACAATAAAGGATGTCAAGGTACAAAGATACTCAAGAATATTTAGTCAGTGATGGAGCTGGGATGGGGTTCCAGGTCTCCTTGGCTGCAGAATCCATGCTTTTTTTCACTCCCCATCATACTGCATCAAAATTTTAGGGATTTTTTTTTTTTAAATTAAGTGTGGGACTGATTTTTGAAGATAGCAACTTCCAGGTATTTAATGATAATTGTTCTTAATTTTCAGCAGAATGATAGTTAGATTCCTGTCAGAAGCTATTAGTGTTACATTTGTCCGCTGGGACTGTGTTCTATCTGAGGTAGCTATAAGCTTTAGCATCTTGCTGTGATCGGAGACCTCAGAAGTGTGACATGTAACTTGTATTTACCCAGAGGAGGGTGGCATTTTTGAGTTTTAGTTCTAGATCATGGAAGACCTCGACCCTCAGTCGTGTTTCAGGCTCAGATTGAAGTGCATTCTAATTGGTAATCAGCGCATAAGGAACCAAAGAAAATTTTAATCCATCGCTGGCGTGTAAATTTTCCAGTCATTTTCTGCCTATTGAAATGTTTATCTTGTTTAAAGTCCTCTTGTAGTGCTCTGCATTCCCTTTTAAAATTTCATCAGGGTTTTGTGATTTTCCTCATATAGGGGTTAAATTCATGTCACTGAAGATTTAGATGGTGCACATTTACTTAACAGGCATTTTGGTCTAGTGGAAAGAACTTGGTGTTCAGAGCCCTACAGATTGTATGTGAGCCTCAGTTTCTTAATCTCATAAAATAAGACCAATATTTTCTTCTGTGACAGTTGGGAGGAGGATTTGAGGTAATACATTTAAATTGCCTAGTACTTAGCTCTGTTTATAGAAGTTGCTTGAAAATTGATACACATTTTCTGAAGTTGCAGTGGTGTCTTTCTCACTTACATCTCCTTTTTGTCTTATTCTTTTCAGAGGATATTCACAAGGATTGTCTTTAGTCATGGCCTTGGGATTAAAATGCTTCCGCTTGATCCACCCTGCCTCTTGCAATTACCTTGGAGTCTTGATCAGACCTGTTTCAGAAATTGCACTGAAGACAGTGAATGGGAGACAGCCTGACCATAGCCAACACATGGCTTCTCAGGCTGTAACAGTTCGCCATTTTGCAACCAAGAAAGCCAAAGGTAGAGACTTAATGACCTCCTTCCCTTCTTCACCCCTTATATTTGGCCTTTGATTTGTTGTAACTATTAGGGATCTTAGAGATGTAGTGAGTTTCTACTGGATGTGGTGGTGCACACCTGTAATCTCAGCACTTGGGAGGCTAAAGCAGGAGGATCACAGTGAGTTTGAGTCTAGTCTTAGCTACACAGTGAGGTCCCATCTCAAAAAAACCAGAGAGGGAGGGAGAGAGATGTACTAAATTCTCCCCTTGAAATGATGCCTTGCTCAGTTTAGTTGATTGGTTTAAGAGGTCACAGTGACAGACTACATTAAAACTCAAGTCCTGTTTTCTTATTACCATTCTAGCTCATATATTTTCTTAGTGACTGAGAAAATGCCTAGTTTATTTCCTTTAGATTTAGAATTACAAGTACCAAGCAAACCAGAATGCTTGTGGCAGGGATCAACATATTCTCTCCTTATAGGAAGATGTATGTTGAATATATAATTGAAACCAGAAGGTTTTTGGGTATTAAAGGCATGGATTTAGATGGATGATGTTAATGGCTTGTGTCATCCAAGAATGGGATTTTGACATACTGCAGGTCTCAGTTTAAATGCCACTTCCTCAGGGAAGCCTTCCTTGACCTCTTAGACTAGGTCAGATCCCCTGTTCCATGCACTCATGCACACTGTTGTTTTACCTTTGATGTACTTAGAACAGCAGTAATTAATTAATTAATTAATCAATCGTAAGATTATTGTTTGTTACTTGGCTTCTACATTGGACTCAATGAAGAAAGCATCTGTTTCTTTGTTACTTTGTACCTAACTGGGCCTGACATATGCCCAATATGCATTGAACAGTTTTGTTGACTGAATAAAGGAGTGACAGAAAATTATTAAGCAGCCCACTTGTTTATAGTGGTGGGTCAGATAATCCATTCTCAAGGATAGTGCTAGAAATGTGCTGCTGAATATTTCCCCACTGACTTCCTTTTTCTAGTTTCATGCTTCTCTTTATTATTAGAAAAATTTAGAAGTTGCTGAAAGAGCATTAATGTTAGAAGACTTATATTCTATTAAGAGTGGTAGTAATAACATTTAATATGTATGTTTTATTATATTTTTATATGTTTTAAAGTTCCTAGCATTTACTAGTTTTTTCTGTATCATTATACACCGAAGAAATGATAGTTTTCCAGTGAAAAAACTCTTTATAATTATCTAATGAATCCAGATTTTGCTTTTTACTAATGAGGAAATAGGTACATTTACATTTGTAAAAAAATTTGCCCATAGTTGTGTTAGTGGAGAACTGGAAACCTGGACCTACTAGTATCTCCCACATTGCAGTCTTCTGGACACTAGTCACTAACTGGCCTGTAAGCAGCATTTTTTCATATTCTGTGTGCTGCTCAGTATTGACATCTTTGATTGCCTCCTTAAAAATTTGTTGCTTGACTTTTGTTGTTTTGTTTTTTTGAGACAAGGTCTTGCTATGTAGTCTAGACTGACCTTGGATTCACATTGTGGCCCATCTTCAGAAATAAATTCTCTTGACAAAAATGATTTCTTTTTGTTTGTTTGTTTTTGTTTTTTTGAGACAAGGTCTCGCTATGCAGTTCAAGCTAGTCTTAAATTCACTGTGTAGCCCAGGATGGCCTCAAACATGCAGCGTTCTTCCTGCCTCAGCCTTCCATGTTGTTTGACTTTTGAAAAGATTTCTTTAAGTCTTTATATTAGAAATACTAATCCTTTGTTGCATATGTTACATGTATCTTGTTTGCTTTTTACTTTATTTATGGTGTCTGTGTTAAAAATTAGTTTTAAGGCAGTCATTCCTTTCCTTTATCACTTGTGTTTTTTGTCTTCTGCAAGGATTCTTCTTGTTCCAAGTCAGGTATGGTCTCTACTTGCAATCCCAGTATTCAAGAGGCCAAGGCAGGAGGATCACTGCAAATTTGAGGCCATCCTGGACCACATAGTGAATTTAACACCAGCTTGAACTGCATAGTGAGATCCTGTCTCAAAAAACCAAAACAAACAAAATGAAATTCTTTTTGTCCCAAGAGAATTTATTTCTCAATATGGTATGAATTAAGAATCAAATTTATGTTTCTTTTTCCAGAAAGTTCCTAAGTTGTGTCTCTGTCATTTGTTGTTCAGGGGATGTTAAACCTGTGGCCCAAATGTGCTTGACCTCTGATAGCCTTTGTGTTGCACACTTGATGTTGAGACTTGCTCATCCTGTGTATCAGCTACTTTATATTCTTTGATCTCTGTCTCTCCGTCTCCCTCTCTGCAACCTGTTTTATTCTCTCTTTCTGTGTAGTCAACTTTTTTTAAAAAAAGAGTCCACTTATAAGTGAGATCATTTAGTATTTCCCTGTGTCTGGCTTATTTTATTTAGTACATTATCCTTGTTGGGGCAAATAGCAGAACCTTTTATTTTCAAGGCTAAATAATACTCAAAAATATATATGTATATATGCATATACGGATAGAGAAAGAGAGAGATATTCTTTATTCATCTTTCCCTTGACAGACACTTCAGTAGTTTTCCATAGCTTAGTTATTATGAGTAGGGTTTGTTCTTTTCTTACAAGCACTTAAGATTGTGCATTTCTACTTAAATACAACTTTGAGTTCTCCCTAAACATTTTTGATAGAATGTTTTTATTAGGGTCATTTCTAAATACTTTCAAATTTTTGTTACAGGTTTCTCCATAGTTCATGAGTGTTTATTATTTAGATTATTTAAAATTTTTATGTATTTCTTTTTAGTCCATGACTATTTCTTATTTAGAAATGTTGAAAAATTTTCAAATATGTGGTTAATTGGGGGATAAACATAATCTCACTGTGATCAGAGAACATATGCTATATGATTAACTCCTTGATATATGTTGAGATTTGCTTTGTGGAATTAAAAAAAATGGTTATCTCATGTAAAGCCTGAAGCATGGTTGTGTGTTCTCTTATTCTTGGGTGCATGGTGCTATATGTCTTTGTTAGATCAAGTTGGCTAATTATATGGGCAAATTGTCTATATATTTACTTTTTCCTTTTTAGTATTGAACCCAGGATCTTTGCATTGACCTACATCTCCAGCCTTTATTTTTCAATTTTTATTTTGAGGCATGGTTTTACTAAGCTGTTCCATAGCCCCAGGTGGACTGAAACTTGCTGTCCTCCTGCTTCAGCCTCCCAGAGTGCTGGGATTACAGGCATGTGCTTTACTTTTTTTATTTGCTTAGTTTATCAAGTTCTCTACCATATGGATAGTACTTTTTATCATTTCAATGGCTTAATTTGTATTCTTGGTAATTTCACATCATAGACATTATTATTTCTCTTTTACAATAGAGAACTTGATACTGAGAAAAAGTAACTTGCCCAAGGTCATAAATCTAGTATACGTTGTGGACATAATTTTAACCTGGAATAGCTGATTATCAAGTCCGTGCCCTAAATAATGTCGGAGAATGTATGCAGCACAAAACTGGCAACCTAGTTGACAGTAAATACAGGATTCTTTTCAGGATAATGACTCCCTTTTTAGGATATAGGCTCTCTTTTTAGAGATACTGTTTCATAATTTTCTAGCACTTGACATTTTGTCCTGCACAAAGTAGACACTACCAGTTGCTTATTGTCTGTGTGTCTGCTGCTATTCTTCTATTCACTGAATGTTTACTTTCTAGCCAAAGGAAAAGGACAGTCCCAAACTAGAGTGAACATTAACACAGCTTTGGTTGAAGATATAATCAACTTGGAAAAAGTGGATGAAGAAATGAAGTCTGTGATAGAACTACTCAAGGATAATTTCAATAAGACTCTCAATATAAGGACTTCACCAGGTTAGTTACCAGTGTTTCGGGAAAGGTCTAGTAGAAAGAGTGTGTCTTTGACAGAGCTGAGTTTTAGTCCTAACTTTGGCACTGACTTAATGATGACGGTGGGCAGTTATTTTGGTTTGTCAGTTTCCATATTTGCTGTGAACTAAGCGTGTGAGTACACAGAAGTAAACAAAAATAGTTGTCATTGCTTTCATTAAATTGTACTCTCAAAAAATAAGAGTTTTATTATGACTATACTGTAAACATATCTAGATGTTTAGGCTCACAGTTCTGACATCGTAATTCTGATATTTCCAATTCGTCCTACTTGGCAGTTCTTATCCCTTACTGGGAACCAATAGCTGCAAACCTACCCACCTGAGGCCTTCCTATACCCCTGAGCTTGACCAGGAAGGTTCCTTTTGGGTTAATAGCTTCCTGAAAGTGACTTTTCTAAGTGGGAAATGTCAGAACTGTCTAGGAGAACCGTTTGCAGATGTGATGGAGAAGTAAGTTGTCAGCTAATGGTGCAAACAGGCAGGAAAAATCCAATTGCTGTGAAATTGGCCTTTTGCAAATTGTCATCATCCTATAGTTAAACCTGGACCCCCTCTGAAGGAAGTATCTGTGGGAGTTGGGGCTGCTCCTGCTCACATCTTGATTGGGGAAGTTCTTAAGGAAACTAAAAAATATTTCATGAA
Organism: Dolichotis patagonum; assembly: GCA_004027295.1. Lineage (NCBI taxonomy): Eukaryota > Metazoa > Chordata > Mammalia > Rodentia > Caviidae > Dolichotis > Dolichotis patagonum. The sequence continues at coordinate 8,611 of PVJX010003405.1, forward strand.
CTAGTTTTTAAGAAAGTCAGATGAAAAATACCTGACTCCACTTAGAAATACTCTCAGAAACATACTAAGTTCAGAGATGAGATTCAGTGTGAAACTAGAAGACCATTCCCGTCATTTGTCAACCTCTGGGCTGGGGCACTTCTGCCTTTGCTGACAGTAGAGCATGCCATTCAATCTCTCCCAACTGTTTATTTTAAACTTGCTTATTATTTTAGGTATGAAACTGATAAAGTGTTCTGTCTCCTCTGTGCTTTCTGGCCTCTTAACATTCTGCAGCCGAAACCAGAGAGCAGTTTGAGAGGAGCTCAGGGAGAAATGTGATACTTAAAATTAGCCAGCAAACTTCACTCTTGTTGAACTTAAAAAGATGATGGGCCTGGAAGGAGGTTGGGAGTGTAATTTGTTAAATGTTAACCTCTGAGAAAATGAGGGGCAAGAATGAGGCTGAGGGAGATTCTCGCTAGGGACAGATTGAGGGAAAAGGATTTGATGCATTATGTCAATACAGATTTAGGGAATGGGAACCACCACAATTGCATACCTAAATGCCCATATTGGGACTTCTGTGGCAAAGGATCTTATGGCAAATCTGGAAAGCTAAATTAAGATCCATTTTCAAAAGGCCTCCCATTGGTATTTCCTCTTTGCTTTTTTCTTTAGGGTTATGTTTTTGTAACATTTTGTGTAGAACCTGAAGCTGTGAAACGATTGAGAGAAATAGGCTAAACTTTTTTTTTTTTTTAACAGATTCTTCCACATCTTCTTTCATTATTATCTGAACCAGCAGGCACTTTTCCTCTTACATTTCTGTCTTCACCCCCTGAACCCCATGCTAGGCAAGTGCCTTATCATGAGCTACATCCTCAGCCCTATTTGACACCTTTTAATAGCTAAGTTATGTGTTTATATTGTATGTTCATTCTTGTTTTCTTTCTATCTATCTCATCCATCTGTCCATCTGTCCATCCTTCCATCCATACTCATTCTATGAAAACATTTTTTTGAGGGGGGGTACTGGGGTTCAGACTCACAATGTCACATTTGCCAGGCAGGCACTTACACTGCTGAGCCAAATCCCCAGCCCCAATCATACTTATTCTGAGCTGATTACTTTAATAGGTTCTATGAATATAGAAAGAGAATACATTGTTTCCATATTCCAAGAACCTAGAACCTAGTAAAAAGGGTCAAACAAATCAAGTGGCATGTGTAAAACAGTATGGCAAAATGAAGTGGTGAAAACTGTGGCTTTGGAGATGGTCAAATCTGGGTTTGAATTTGGGCTCTATTATTATTTTGTTGAGAACTGTTATATTTTTTTGAGAGGGTGAGCTGTCTTTATTAATATGTGTTTGCACTCCATGATGATTATATTTATCTTAGGAAGTTGATACATGTACATAACACATCTTAATTCCTTTTTTTTTTTTTTTTTTTGTCTTTTTGAGATAAGTTCTTGCTATGCAGTTCAGGCTATCCTTGGGCTCATTAATTCTTTTTTTGTCTTATCCCCCTTCCACTCCTCCCTGTTCCTTCCATCTCTAGGTCCCTTTACCATTTGCAAAAGCTCTATTTCCATTTTTTTCTCTCAGTTTTTTTATTTCATCCCTTTTACATCCTCCATACTCTTCCCTCCCTCTCTTATTCTCCTTCCATTTGAAAAAGATTTCCCTACATTTTATTATCTTTTATCTTGCTCTTTATTTATATTTTGTGTTTCTCGTATATGAGCTCATGTGTCTGATTTATTTCACTTAATATTATGATCTCAAGGTGCCCAGACTCCATTGTTTTGTTTTGTTTTTTTTGCTGTGTAGTTCAGACTGCCTTGAACTCACTATGTAGCTCAAGATGGCCTTGAACCTGCAGTGATTCTCTTCCCTCAACCTTCTCAGTGCTGGGATCACAGGCATGCTCCATTATGCCTGGCCCAGGCTCCATTAATAAGAGATGTTATGAGTTTGGGCAAGTTACTCTCTATGCCTCAGGTTTGCTTGTCTGTAAAATGGTGGAAATAATAATAACTATATCACAGGATTATTGTATTGAGAGAATTTAGTATGATGTGTTGCTCACAGGAAATGCTCAATAACTTTAGGCTATCATTATTTATATAAATATACCCAAGATGTTAGGGACTTTCAAGAGGAGTCTTTAATCCAGCTAAGGTGAGACAAGAATTCTGAGATTAGACACTACTATTGCTAAGTATTAACGAGGAATTATCTGAGCAGAAGAGTATCCTCAGTAAAAAGAAAATTTTAAGGAAAGCTCGTGAGACAAAAGTATATTTGACAAATTGGGTTTTTTGCTTTGTTTTTGGTTGCTTTTTTTTTTTTTTTTTTTTGGGGACAGGGTCTTGCTGTGTAGCTCAGGCTGGCTTTGAACTAACTTTGTACCAGGGCTGACCTCAAGCTCGCGACCATCCTTCTGCCTCAGCCTCCTGAATGCTGAAGTTACAGGTGTGTGCCATCATGCTCAAAAAGAAATTGTAAATAGGTTATTGTGATTAAGACATAGAAGAATGTCAAGAAGCAATAATAATTAACGTTATTGGGACACAGTATCAATACATTTCATACTGCCTTTCATTTAATACTCATAAAAATCCTCTACAATTTTTATGTCTCATTTAGAGATCAAGAAACAGCTCTGGAAATTTGAAGGGACCTGCCCAGTATTTCATAATCTGAAAGTGACAGAATTGGTATTTGAACTCAGCTATTTGGTCTTCAGGATTCTGGCATCTTTTACCGTTTAACCTCCTGGACTTTCCCAGGTTGGTCGGTAGCATCAACAGTTTGCTTTTGATATTGAATCTGGTTGAATACTTCAAATCAGATTTATGGCTAATACATTATGATACTGTATTATTCTAACACATTTTGCTGGAACAACTCCAGTTTGTTTAAAAGACTCATTCTAGCCTCCTCCCTTTTTCTTTGTGTCTCAGAATGAGCTGTTCATGAGTGGTTTCTACGGTGAATGGTGAGGATTTTTTTCTAGTTGTCATTTACATAGGAAATCAGGGAATTTGAATAATGTCCCATCTATAACTGTGGCTATGTTGCTTGTCTTCTTGGATTTCTGAAAATTTTACTCAGAGTTTTCCAGAATTCAAATAAGGATATGATAACAATGAGGTATTAATGGAGTTTTGTTTGTTTATTGTTTTAAATGGGCTTGTTTCTAAAGGGGATCTAGGCACCAAAACCAAGAATGTTATGAGGGAATGTCAGAGTCATGGGAGTTTAAAAAAAAGTCACAGGATCCCACAAAATCACAGGTTCTCACTTCTCCACAGAATCAAAATTTGCGGGGGGAACGGGCCTAGAAATCTAAATGAAAAAGCTTCCTAGTGATTCTGATGCACAACCAGATTTGAGTTTGACTTGTATAAGGTGAGGAACCTTGATTGATGTCAGAATTGAGCACAGCTGAGTTTTAGTCTTGGTCTCTGATTTTCTTTTTGTTAGCTGTATGATCTTGCCTCTTTTATCTTTTGCAAGTCACGTATTCTCATCTGTAATGTACAAGAAGTAAAAACTGAGGTATGGTGTATGTTTTAGGATAGGTAGAAGAACTAATAGGAATAATAGAAAACTTGTTTGTGCTTAGATTTTGGTCTTGGTTTTATACTTGGTTCATATTTAGCTATAGTCCTTTAGTCCCCACTTTAATTCAGAAGGTATTTTTTAGCTGGGTTAGGAACCAAAGCCCAGAGAAGATAAGTAACTTTCAGAGGTCTTATAGTTAGTAAATGGTTTAGTTGCTGTTAGGATGATCAATTTTATTTCTAAAAGCTCTGTGACACAGGCAAGTCAGAATAGCTGCCTGCCCTAGTTCCTTAGGAGTTCCGATCCAGGTGTTCACATTTCAGCCTTGTTTCATGATATGGCACTGCTACTCCTACCAAAGCCCCTCAAACAATCTTATCACGTAGGGTCCCTTCACTCAGTGGGCTTCCAGTTTCACAGTGTGTTTGTTGTTCTACAAACAGTCTGAACTAGGGGTTTGGATGTGGAGCTTCTTAGGTCATTTGGAATTCTAAAACCATGTAATTTTTCTTTTAGGATCCCTTGATCATATTACTGTGGTGACTGCTGATGGGAAGCTTGCTTTAAACCAGATTAGCCAGATCTCCATGAAGTCACCACAGCTGATTTTGGTGAATATGACCAGCTTCCCAGAGGTAAGGTGGCCTTGCTGAGAGGGTCCCTCTCTACTGTCTCTTTGAGAATGGAGGACGTTGAGTCAAGTCAGGAGCAAGTGATCTCTTCATCTTGTGATGAAACAGAAGAGAAAACTTACAAAAGGGAACGTGAGGATAAAGAAAGCACTCTTTCTTTTTGAATTCCTTTTCTGTTAAGCTCAAGTGTGATAGGGGCCAAGCAAGTAATTTAAATTCTGAAGTGAACTCCATCTAAGAAAAGTAATAGCGGAAATACAGCTATTGACGCTTGGCCAGTGGGGTGGGGGGGGCTCTGGTAAGCTGTGAGGCTGGTGCTCAGTATGAAGGGGGCACCTCTGCTTAGTTCCTGCTCATCATCATCATTGCTAAGCAGAAATGTAGGCCTATTATGATTTTATTGCCATAAGAAGCTGTTCACTAAACGTTGATGACTAATTTGTTTTTCTCTTTTAAAAACTTTGTGACAAATAAATTAATCAGCCAGAAATGACTTGAGAGGCATCACTTTGTGACATCTGCATTGGTAGTTGGAGCAGACCCTTCAGGAATCACATTTCCTTTAGATTAAATTAACCTGTTCAGAATATTGTGAGGAGCATGATGGAAGACTAGGAGATGGGGTGCAGCCTCAAAGGTATATGATTTTAAGTCTAGTTGTGGAAAATAATTGGGCCTTAGATGGATCTACTAGGAACTGGCCTGAATTGAGAGTACTCCAGGAACTGGGAACTGGTCCCATCTCTGGCCATTTGGCCTTCAGCAGTTGTCTTCACTCAGTGGGCCTCTAATTCCACATCTGCTAACATGAAATTTTAAAAGATCTTCCTGTTCTGATGGTCTATTTCAGTAGCTCTGCCCTAAAGCAGTAGACCAAAGTTGAATATGCTGGATTCAACAAAGGGACTGTAGGAAGGGAAAGCTCTTACTCGGGACATGCTGTTTTGAATCCGAGGGCTCTTGTAAGTAATGTGTCATGTACACTTGTGGGGATACTGTTACCACTGTCATCCTCCATTCTCCATTTGCAGCCAGAGTGAGCTTTTAAAAATACTGTACCTATTGGATTACATCATTCCCAAATCTATCAGGTGATTTAAGTAATCTTTAAGAAATTAAAAGTCCAAAATCCTTATTGTAATCCAGAAGATCTTGCATGGTCTGACCTCTCCCTGCCCCTGTTCTTTCCAGTCTTGTGTCACTGTCATCCTTGCACATTGCTCTGCTCACATTGGCATTTCAGTTTTTCAGATATACCAAGTCCTTGGTGACCTCAAGGCCTTTGCATATATTGTTCTTGTTGCTTGGAACACTTTTGGCTAACTGGTACTCTTATTTTGGATCATAACATAAATGTCACTTTTTCAGGGAAGCCTTCCATAATTCACCAAATCTAAATTTTTCTGACATGCAGCACAATTTTTATATTGCATTTGCCACTGTTAATCGTTATACATAGATTTACATGGTTATTTCCATCTCATTTTTACTGGATTACAATTTGGAAATATATGAGTCATATCTAACTTGTTCATTGTGTCCATTATCAAAGTTCCTGGCACAAGGAAGCACTCAGTAAATTGAGGAGGAAGAATACTTGTCGTTAAGTTGATAGAAGGGTGGCACTCATTCCTGGTGTTACTAAGGAGCACAGAAGTGGACAAAAAGGGAGCTGTCAATGTTACCTTACTGGCCCTCTCCAAACCACTGAGGCCTCTCTCTTTGCCTTGTTCATCTAATCCCATAGGCACTGTGGGCCAATTTAGGGACTAGCCTCCTAATTACACAGCTTGAAGACCTCATCAGGCAGATTGCTTTTCAGAGCCAGCCACTTCTGTTATTAAATAGCAAATGGTATTTACAGAAAAAGCATCTGATTGGCTATTGGAGCATCTTAGGAGGCAAAAGGAGGTATTAACAGCTTAGTTTTTTCTTAAGAAGTTGGAGTATACCGCCATCTTTCAACCAAGATATCTTTGCCATTTCTCCAAGTTGAAATATCCTAGGTTTTACAAAAAACCTAACAAGTACCGCGCTAGAGAGGTTCATTTTCAGGGGTAGTGTGAGATGCATTGTCTTTTGAATTCCTTTATCTCATCTGGTGTATATATTAAACAAATAGCTTTAACTAAACATTTCCTTCCTCCAGTTTAGAAGCTGTCTATAGAATACCCAGTTTCATAGCTTCAAAATGTTGAGCTAATCCACTGTGTTTATATAATCCTTTTCTGTTTCACATGCAGTTGGCTTTCTTTCCAAGTGTGAGCATTTCTGTGTCATGCCGTAGTGACATGATGCAGATTTATATGCATAATCTTTTGAATGCATTGAAGACAGAAACCTGTGTTACATTTGTTTAATACGTGTCTTGCTTGATAAATTATATACACAGTTGCTGCTTCCCATAAACTTGCCTGAAGCTAGAGTTAATTATGGAAAAGGAGAAAAGGAAACAAAAACTACAATATCATTTGAAAAAAACATGGCAAATAAAAGAAAAAATTCTATAGGTTCCATTATTGCTCTTGTAGAAGGAAAAGAACTGATATGTATGGAGTGTCTGTGGTGTTGCCAGTTGCTTTTGTATCTTTTGTTTCACAGGATCAACAGCAAAAATTATTATTTCATAGTTAAGAAAATGGAGGCTCAAAAGTAAAATATCTCTAGATTCACTGTTATGATAGAACCAATTTGAGCATAGCTCTTTGACACAAAAGTATGTTTTCCTTTCACTGTTCATTCTTTAGTTCAACATATATTTTCTGAGCAAGTGTTAGGGTCTATTTGAGATTCTGGGAATTGACTGAGGTTGTGACCTGGCAGGATATTTAATTTTGTTATATCCATCTAGCTTATCTGTCTATCCCCAGGCTCTTCCTTTTTCTCTCACTCCATCTTTGTTGGCTTTTAGGGAAGACCATGTCTATGCTTCGGGATTTGACCGTACCCTACAGGTCCCTGTATACCTAGTGAATGGGCTGTGCTTGCTTGTGCCGGTCCTTTCCAGCTCTGATAATTTGTAGTAAGAGGTGCTGTTTTAAGAATTTACTATTTTAGGCACTGATCACAGATTCTGTGCATGGCCTCCTCAGGGAATTATTCATCTCTGTGTAGTAGTTTATCTTTTTGACCTTATAGTAACACATCATATAATTAAGGTCATTTAAAAATGAAAGGGCCAGGGCCAGGAATATAACTTAGTGTCATAAGCATGACACTAAGCACCTGCCTGGCAAGCGCAAGGTCCCGAGTTTGATTCCCAGTACAAACAAAACAAAACAAACCAGTAAACAAAACTAGGCATCTTCTCCCATACAACGATAACAAACATCTGAAAAAATAAAATAGGTGTGTATCAATCCCTGTTCATTTAAACTATAAAGTCTAGGAGAAACTAGAGGCCAGGAATTTGTCTTGTATCCAAGTGACATTGATTGGCTCTGATCAAACCTAAAACTCTTTTGAAAATGTCAAAGGCCTTGTCTTCATGAATTCCACATTGTTGTGCCAGTGGAGTTAACTCTGTCTCTGGCTGCTTTCTTTTTATCCCTTATGATTGCACACCAGGTGTAGTTGCAGTATTGATCAAGTATGAGGCAAGGCACTTTGGTAAATCAGCATACTAGTATGCCAGCTGTCACATTTGTCAGAGGAACTCTAAAGGATGTTGGGTAGGACAGCAGTGCATGGGATAAATGATATCTACTCAGCTTTTGGGGGAGTTTTATGCCTTTTTAATAAATGTGTGTAATTTATGCCCTGTCTGATGTTACTTTGTGCCAGGCACAGAACAAAACACATTGCTCATGTTATTGCACTAAAGGTCAGGTTTAGATGCCACGTCTTTCAAGATTGTGAAAGGGTGACTCAGAGCCTTGTTGCTCAGGGCCATGTGGGTATCGTAGCTGGGGTTGACTGAGCTCATTCTGACTCCAAAGCCCATGCTTTCAACTACTCTACCATACTACCTTTTCTAGAGCCCACTCCAGTGGAGATTGATTGTACACTGTGCGTGAGTTTGGTTTGAGTGTAGATGTGAATGAGTTAAATTTATTTACTCATTCCAATCGGCACTGGTATATTCTGAGTGTAAAATGTCGATTGGAATTTTTAGAGTATGAAATCTTTCATCTGTCTTTACACCAATCTTTGCAGAGAGCGGCCCTCCTCCCTTGAGGATTTATTGTGGTTTTGATCTGTGTTGCCTCAAACCATTGAAATCTTTTCAAAGAAGCAGAGCTGTTTTCTTTTTATTTTTTCTTCTGCTTTTTTTCCTTCCGCAGTACACTGGTACCAGGAGTGGACATAGTTTGCTATTCAGCTTGATCAAAGCACTCTACACCAATGTAACTTCCTGATCTTACTGGTAACAGAACTAAATGTTTCCATGTTCTGCCAAGATGGGTTGCCAGTTATCGACAGAGGGCTTGCATCTGGTAATAATTATTTACTAATTCTGTTTACCTTTTGATCTGGTTTTCAGTGTACAGCTGCAGCTATCAAAGCTATAAGAGAAAGTGGAATGAATCTGAATCCAGAAGTGGAAGGGACGCTAATTCGGGTACCCATTCCTAAGTAAGTTTGGCTGAAATTCACATAGTTCATGAAGCAGAGTGATTGTCTTTGGAAGAAAACCAATGCCTCACTGTACTGTCAGGCCAGTAGTATGTCTTACCTGTATCTTTCATCTTAACAGATATCTTTTGAAATCATGTTTACTCATTTGGAAATATTTATTGCATGTGTATTATGTGCTAGATGCTGGATGTGTAGCAATAAGGTTGAGAAATACCTTGTCCTCCTGTAGTTTACTTTCTAGTTGAGCAGTTAGAGTAAGTAAGTAGGTAATGAAATGGTATGAAGAAAGACAAACTAATGGCATACAGTAGAGTGTGACTTGGTGAGGATGATTGTGGCAGGGCAGTTTAGTTTGGGAGGACTCTTTAAGGAGGTAACATTTCTACTGAGACCTAAATGTTCTTGAGCATCACCAGCCTAGGGGAAGAAATATTCCAGGCAGAGTGAACAGAAGCACAAGGTCCCCAAATCAGAAAAACACCTTGACACCTATAATCTCTAACCCCTACTTCTTGAAGAATACTCCTTGCTAGTTGAACAATTTTAGGCATAAGAACAGAACATGGTTAGTTATGTAAATAAATAAAACTTAAAAATTTAAATGACTCATCTGCATATAGCTCAGTGATGTGGTGCCTGCCTGGCAAGCTTAAGGTCCTGAGTTCTATTCCTGGTACACCCACCCCCCAAAAAGACTAAAAATGTACGTTCATTTTTGAATTAATAAAGGAAATATTTTGGCATATTCAAGTAAACTAGTATGTCTGGAACTTAAGAGAGAGAGTTGGACTGGTCAGGAGAAGCTGATGGTGTCAGTTTAATAGGCCATGGTAAGGAGTTTGGGCTTTATTCTCATTGTAATAGGAAGCAACTGGATTGGAACAAAGGATTAATTTGATAGTTTACTTTACTCTGGCTGCTGTTAACATGGAATGTAGAAGACAGAGTAGACACAAGGGAAGTTTTCTTTCCAGTTACAGGAATCTAGGTTCTGAGAGGTAAAGTAGTATCCCTGAGCCTGTACAGCTTATGCTGATTCTGGAAACTAAACCCAGGTTTAGTGGATTCCCAAGCCTCATTGCAGCAAGAATAATCCCACCATTGAGAGACCACAAACTTTCTGAGCTGAAATTTTTCCTGTCTTATGTTTGCTTGTGTCCTTAGTACTCTATAAGGCTGAATTAACACTGTGCTTTGAAATCATGTACATTGGAAACAAATAACCTAGTGTTTAAAATTCAGATAGACCTGGGCTTAAGTCTAGTAACTATTTGCTTGTAAGTTTATTGATTTGCTCAGTGAATCTTTGGAGAGTATGTTACCAGGCTCAGCTACGGAGTTACAGACCTGATGTGTATCCTTGTGGAGCCCACAGGCTGTGTGCCAGGTCCTTTGTTTGGGTTACTGCTAGCTTACTGCTTCCTTGTGAAAGTTACTGTGATGCACAGTTGATAGACTAAAAAACTGAAGTTCAGAGAAATTAAGGGTTGCCCAAGATCATATAGGCAGTAAGTAGCAGTCGGGATTCAAATCCAGAGTTACTCTGTTACTTTCTGGGTAGATGAATAATTTTGGAAAGCACTAAGTGTACTCATAGACATTAGAACCAAAGTCTACAAGTTTGTTAGTGGGTTTATTTCCTAGTTCTTGCTTTCCTGTCTGCAGAACCTTGGAAAAGCTACTTTGCTTCTCTGAGTTTTGGAAATGCCACATGAAAGAGTTTTTCTCAGGTCCCTTCTGAAATTCCAGTATTCTGTGTTGCTATAAATTTGTGCAGCTAAATATTCACTGCCGACTCAGATACTTCTTAGAGCAGCTCAGTTGTGTGACATTTTCTTTCAAGGATCAGTGATATAATGCACACCTCTGCAGCCCCCAGGAATTAACAACTGCCTTTCATGCGCTGCGTGCAAGTTTGAAGGATCCGTGAGTTTAACTCGAATTTTCAAAGATGTGGGCATTATTTCTTTTACAATGTTTTATCTTGGCTAATGAATATAATCTAAGAGAGAATTGATGGAGCAAAACCGTCTGCTGCAGCAAACCTCATTTTGTGGTATACTTTCATTCCTTTGACAAGGTGGTAAGGTCATGAGGCTCCTTACTGAATTATGTGTTTGGTAGTTCTCCAGATAAAAAATGAATGATCTGTTCTGTATTATGGAGGCTGTGTCATGTGAGAGGATAAAGGTTGATTTAGACGTAAAGAGGTCCAAGGTTTTTATTAGATTTTGGCACTGACTCCATATGACTGTGGGCACCATCACCCTATTAGCTTGCTGTCTTCTAGTTCCTTACTTGTAAAGTAGTTGGAATTGTACATAATGACAGGGAGAGATTTGGTGAAATTAATACAGTATAGAGAATGGATTAAGCAGTATGAAAAAAGCCACATAAATATAAGATGCTAATATTATTTCAGTAAACTTAATTTTCTATTCGTGTATAATTTAGGAGAAAAGAAAGGAGCAAGAAGGAGCTAATAAGTTGAACACCTACTTTGTACTAGGAACTTTTAGGTGCTTGACGTACACACGGAATGCAGAAATGTTAAATTTATGCTGTGGTGTCACATAAGCATGAAATTCAATTTCAACTCTTCTGCTTTAAGCTGTGTGACAGTGGCGATGGTTTTTGCATCTCTGCATCTGCTGAAAAATGAAAATTTATGGAACAGTGTGAGTATACACAGAGCTTAGTAAACATGCAGTTAATGCTAGCAAATGTTGCTGTTTCCTTACTTTCCTTTCACAAGTAGGTAAGATCATTCCCTTTTAGGGATTAGAAAATTGAAATTCAGAGAGGTGAACCATTGGCTCTGGGTCACACAGCTGGTAAGTGGTAGAGCTGTGAAGAAAATAACACACCAAAGCTTATGTTAGGAGTTTTGGAGTTATAGAGAATAAGCATAAATAAGCATAAATTCAGTTTCTGATATGTTTTGTTTGGTGGTGGTGGTAGTTGCGTTGGGGGAGAGGGCTCTGTGGAATGAATGAGGGGAGTGTTGAGCTACAGTCTCAGGGCTTTAAAAATTTGAGGCAGGGTCTTCACTTAGTTGTCCAGGCTGGCTTAAAACCCACTGTCTTTTTGACTCAGCCTCTTTGTAACTGAGATGATAGGAGTGTGTCACCATGCTTGGCCAGTTTCTGATTATAAAATTTCATGTTTAGTTCTGAGTAAGTTTTGCCTTTCCTGATTAATCATGATTCTTCCACTGTCTAGTGATAGTTGCACATTTGCTTTGCCTTAGCTCTGGTCCCCTAAAACTAAGTTTCATTTTAAGTTGCTGTAGCTCTCAGCTACTGTCTCACTATCATTATACTCCTGTGATTCTTATATTCTTATTTAAATGAGTCTATCGAATATGTTATTCATCAGATAATCTGCCTCTGATCTTTTGGGGGGAAAAGATCAGAGGCAGATTAGGTGAAAGATAAATCCTAAATCAGTAACAGGTCATTCTTGCCACCTGAGTTGTCCCTATCAAATCCTCTTTTTTCGGCCCCTGAGGATCAGGTATGTGGCTGTGAGTTTTTTAATCATGGCTCTAACTTCTGATACTATTATGCCTCAGAGACTTTCAATTATTTTCTTCTCCAGTGACAATGTATATATTTGGTTTTTTCCTCTGATAAGTGTTCTTTGGAATGTTGGAATATTCTGTTATATTTATATGATCATATTTTGGGTACCATTTATTAACCACATATCCTAGAGATACATCATCTGGAAGTACTGAACACTTCATACTTGTTTTTCAGATTCACTGAATACTGTGAGATGAGGAGCCAGTTTACTTTGTTGTTCTTCTAATAACCATGTTTTAATGATCTAAAGCCTCACTTCCTGTTCTGCTGAGAGTGGCACTGTTGTAGGGTGGCTATAATTGGGAAAGAAATGAATGTATATTGTGAGGGTCCTTGGTGTCACTATTGCTGCTTGATTGTCTGAGCACTTGTTTGCAGCAGAGTTGTTAAGGGTGAGCTACTTAGAGACCTGAACATTTCAAAGCCAGACAACCATCTGTAGCATACCCAAGTGACCCCTCCCTTAGTCTCCTGACCCAAACTTGACATTACTCTTTTAGGAAACCCTAATGGTATTTGAATGCCTCCTTTGGTACTGCCTCTGGTATTGCCTCTGTGTAATAGTACTATGTAAAGTGACTGCTTACTGTGAGCAAACTAACTACTATATTTAACTCATTTCATTCTGCTATTTTCTAGTTTTTATAGATTAGCAGTATAAGCCTAACAAAGATTAAATAACTTTTAAGTTCATTTAAATAGTAAAGATAGAGTTGAGGATCATTTATATATAGTAAAGTTCACTTAATTAATAAAGATACAGTTGAGGATCAAACTTGAATCTGTTTGCCTTTAAAGTCTATATTCTTACATCTATGAATTTCTAAAAGTACTTTCTTTTTTTTTTTTGGTTTGCATGTTTTTGTAATAAAAGGCAATGGGTAGAATTTTAAAATTTAATTATTGTACTAGATTGTTGTCACTAACTTAGTTTTCTCATTGCTGAGACAAAAATACCCAGTACCCAAAGTTAAAGGAAAAAAGGTTTATCTGACTTGGATTTTGCAGAGATTTCAATTCAGAGTTAACAGGTTCCAGGTCAGGGTAGCATGGCAGGGGGCATTGTGGAAGAGAAACAGTCCATGACAAAACAGGTCAGATAGAAGGTAACAAGCAAGCAAGGTACAAGCGACAAGCCACCATACTCTTTCTGTCCCTTGCATCTTATCCAGGTACCCACCCCTTGGGTGAGTAACACTCACACCTTTAATCCTAGCATCACTCCTTGATCCCAGCATCATACATCCTAGATCCAGTCACCTCTGAAAAACCCCACCTATGACTGCATCGGGCTTGGGACGGGAGGATCTAGATACAAACCATAACAGTCACTATGATAGTATATCTAGGAAAATCAACTTGCGAGAGAGATTTATCTTGAGGTTCAGTCCATGGACAGCTGGCTCCACTGGTTTTAGGTCTGTGGCAAAGGAGAAATATCATGGACCTGGATGTGTGCACACTGGTGCCACCCACATTCAGGGTGGGTCTTCCCCCTCAGTTTGTTGTCCCACAGGCCAATCAGTGGTCTCTGGAAACATCCATACAGACCCATCCAGAGGTGTGCTTTACTAAATTCCTGGGAAGTTCACAATTCAAATTGATGATCAAAATTAGGAATCAGTGGCCCTGAAGCAAGGCCAGCAGATCACTGTAGCTGCTGGTTTCAAAAAGGAGCCTAAAGAGAATTATTTCTGTGGTCTGTTGGCCATTTCAGAACTTTGGAAGTAGAATGGTCAATTCATCAGAAAGAAATAGCAGGTGAGTATGGCGAACTTTAGGGAACCTGCAGGGGAGAGACCCTGGCACCTCGGGACCTGCACAGCGCAGTTGACTCGGGGTGCCAGGAGAACAAGGAGCTCCTCCCCTCTTTGGGGGGCGGCTGAGAGTGTGGCTGACTTTCAGCAGCCCGAAGGAGAGAGACCCTGGCATGTCGGGACCTGCACCGTGTGGTTGACTTGGGGTGCCAGGAGAACAAGAAACTCTCCCGCTCTCTGGGGGCAGCTGAGAGTGTGGCAGACTTTTGGCAGCCTGAAGGAGAGAGACCCTGGTGCATCGGGACCTGCACCGTGCGGTTGACTCGGGGTGCCGGGAGAACAAGGAACTCTTCCCGTCTCTGGGGGGCGACTGTGATCCTGTCTGCATGTGGGCTGAGAATCAGACATCTCATGTCGTCCTGTCCCCCATCCCATGTGCCCCCTCCAACTCCCCCCTGCCTAGCAAGTGGGAGCCAGTGAACTACACATCTTGTGAAAAGATTGGCTATGTTATTTAGTATGAGCTCTCCATATGCAAAAATAAGGACAACCATTTGGAAGAAAACGAGACAATATGACAGATAGTGAAGATCTCTCGTTGTCTTGCTTTGAAATTTGTGCGTTCTTATGTCCCATTCTGTTCTGTTTTGTTGTGTTTAATTTTACTCCCTTTTAAAATAAAATAAAAAAATTTTTAAAAATTAGGAATCACAATTATATAATAATACAAACTATGTGGAACATAATTACTAAAACTCAAATCAGGATGTACGATCCAACAGTGAATTTGTATGCTATTTTTTGATTAAAGAGTCAGTCTGGGACACTGGGCACTTTAAAAATATAACCCTTTAAGCTATAACTTAACATGTAATAAAATGAACATGTAATAACATAACATGTTATTATATTAATAACATAATAAATATCATACATGTACATGGTGACAAATTTTGAACAGGTATATATGTTCCTTTAACCACCACCTCAACATGATATATAGTATAACAATCAGTTATCTCAGGAAGCTTCCTCCACCCCTTGGCAGCTCAGTCCCCAGTCCTCTTGCACTGAGTCCAATCATTTGTCTGCTTTTAAAAAAATAGAGTTTTTATACTGAAATATAGAATTTCTAGGAAAGTCATAAGTTTATTGAACAGATATGTATTGAGACCTTCTATGAGCCAGACAGTTTTAGACACTAAGGATAAAGTACTAAACAAGTCAGGCAAGGCTGGCGAAGTAGTCGTACTGTGTAGGGTATGTGTGTGTGTGTGTGTGTGTGTGTGTGTGTGTGTGTGATAGAGACAGGCAGATCCATGAGAACGGGGGAGCCCTAAAGACAGTGAAAGGAAATAAAGAATTCTGTGGGTGGGGCTGGTTAATATTAGGGGGAAAATTCACAGAAATTTTCAGAGAAATATAATACTTGAGCTGAGAACTAACTGAAGTAACTGAAGGGCAGGTAAAGTATGCTGTATCTAGTAGTAGGCAGAGCAATAGAAAATGCAAAGCCATGAGGTGGACTGTGCTTGGGATGTTCAGGTAATACCAAGAGGACTCATGTGACCATAGCAGAGTAAGTTTAAGACAGAGGAATAGGGGATGAAGTAGGAGTGGAATGGGGAGACCAAGTCATATGAAGTCTTTCTACAGATGGTGAACCTGTTAGAGCTTTCAATGGTAACAAATAGTTGGCTGTGTCACACATGCCATAGGTTCACCACCACTGCTAGACCATGATTTTGGTTTCTACTTGCTATAAAATGGGGAACCATTGGAGAGTTTTGAACAGGAGAATAATATGACTTAGGTTTTGAAAGAATTATTCTGGTTGCTATTTTGAGGATTAGTGTGGAAAGGAAAGGGTGAAAGCAGGGGACAAATTAAGAGTAGGTACAGCAACCCAAATGAGAGATGGGGGTGGCCTGGATTAGTCTAATAATGGTACATTGGCAAGAGTGATTGGTTCTGGATGACTTTAAAGGAAAAGCTGATGGATTGGATGTGAATTTAGAAAGACAGGACTCAAGGATGACTCTAAGGTTTTTGGCCTGAGTATCACAAGAATGATATTGCCTGTTTTTCTATTTCTTTCTCTTCCTTCTCTCTCTTTCTCTCTCTCTCTCTCTCTCTCTCTCTCTCTCTCTCTCTCTCTCTTTCTTTGTTTCTGTTACTGCTGATTGAAGCCAGGGCTGTCATACTATGTCACATCCTCAGTTCATTTTTATTTTTTGAGACAGGATTTTGCTAGTTCACCTGATTGGGCTTGGGCTTGGAATTCTTCTGCATCAGCTTCCTAGACTACTGGGATTGTAGGTATGCACTAGGATGCCTGACTTTTTTGTTTCTTTTTCTTCTTTTTCTTTTTCCTTTTCTGTTTTGTTTGCTTAATACCTAGTATACATCTTTTCATGTTGATAGTTCTCTGTCTGTCTGTCTGTCTGTCTTAGGCTGTCTAGAAATACCTTTTTATTTTGTACCTGGAGTCAAACCCATGACCTTGCACTTGCCAGGCAGGCACTGTGGCGCTAAGCTACATCCCTGGCCCCCTAGAAATACCATTTTGAGATGGGTGTAATACATATAAGGAAATGGGATGAAAAAGTTTAAGTAATTTGCCCAAAGTTACAGATTAGTAAATGGAGAAACCATTATTCAAACATGAACCTATCTTCTTTCCAAGCCCAGTCGTTTCCATATCAGCTCCTTCTTCCTTGGGTAGATGCATGGGACCCACTTCCTTCTTTATGTGGCCTCCTTATGCTCACTGCTGTAGATCTCACCTTGTGGATCTTGTTACAGGGCTAGTTCGTATAGTTTGCCTACTTCAGGAAATATTGAAAGCAAAACAAAACAAAAAAACAAAAATTATAGAGAAGACTGCCTAGGAACCTGCCATGGACTGAGGCAGACACAGCCTGCTTTTAAGGAATCCCAATTTTCTGCCTTTGACTTCACCATCTGCTCTATAGTTGCTCTCTTGTGCCATTCACTCTTCAGCACCTGACCAGCAGCCTCTTTCTGCCTTCCCAGTCCAGAGCAGCTGTGTTTCAGGAAGCCTGCCTTGTTCTGTTCAGCACTGTTCCTGCCTAGCCTGTGGCTTTTTAGAGGTGTTTTGCTATTACAGCTCCCAGGTGTGTGCTATGAAGACTCCCTCCCAGCACAGTTGTGCTGATTGAAACATACGAGGAAGTGCAAACTGGAATCAAGAGCAGAGCCAGGGTTGAGGAGGAAGTTGCTACCAATACTTATGCAAAAGCTGCACATGAAGAGTGGGCTCTTACTCTCTGTGTGGCTCCTGGGTTTGCCACCCTTTGAATCATGCACTTATTTACAGTACCTAGCAATTGACTGCTGTAGATCAGACCACAGTTCCATTGCATTCCTCTTTCTCCTCAGACTCTAGGATATATAGGGGAGCTGGAAGGTAGCAGTGAATTCCATATCTGAGCAGGTCTTAATGTAACAACTGTGCCATTTTTATTGCTACCACTAGTAAGAATAGCTGCCTGAGTTGTTTTACACCAGCAAGGGAGGAGGAAGTGGAAGGTTGGGAAATTCAAGGGTCAGGCCACAATGGCACCAACTCTACCAAAAATTTATCGTGTGGCCTTATGCAGATTATTTATCTATTTAAACTTCTGTTTTCTAGTCTATAAAATGCAGGTAGCGACACCACTAATATCACTGGAGTGTTGGACAATTCATTGAGCTAATGCACGGAGAGTGTGTCAGCTGAGAGCTTGGGCTCTGCAAATACTATTATTCTTGAAGGGGAGCAGATGACACCAGGCTGAGAAGATGAGGCAAATATAAATGGACCTTTAGTGCAATAGTAATAAGATCACTCTTTATCTCCGTATCTTACTTCATTTTCTTTATAGCATTTATGTGGCATTTTACCTATGTACTTGCTTGTGTCTCTGTCTCTCCTTCACTAGAGTGTGAATGCTTCATTGGGGAGAGGAAGAGTTTGTCAGTGATGTATCTGTAGCCCTCAGAGCAGTCCTAGCACATAGTGAGTATGCAGTAATGTAGTGTTTGTGGAATAAATAAATGTGAACTCAGTGTTCTTCTAGATACTATTTATGTATTTAGCA
Organism: Dolichotis patagonum; assembly: GCA_004027295.1. Classification (NCBI taxonomy): domain Eukaryota; kingdom Metazoa; phylum Chordata; class Mammalia; order Rodentia; family Caviidae; genus Dolichotis; species Dolichotis patagonum. Next base: position 26,825 of record PVJX010003405.1, read on the forward strand.
AATATGTTCATAACAATCTTTTGTGATCAGCATGTTACTATTTCTGTTTTGCAATGAAAACACTAAGTCATAGGTAGAAGGTTCTTTGTTCCCAGTGTCACAGTTAATAATAAGGTAGTCTTTTATCTGTGACCTGTTGCACAGTGCTGTATTTTCAGTAGGAAACAAAATGTGTATGTGTGTGTGTGTGTGTGTGTGCACGCGCACATGTGCATTTGCACATACATGTGCCTCCTAGATGTTAGGCAAGCATCCTTTCACTGAACTACATCCCCAGCCCACCATTCACACTATTACTTACGTTGAGTAGATAAGGTTCTTTAATAACCATCATCTCTCATTTGCTTATAGTGCTGTGGGAGAAAGGTAACATTTTTAACACCAGCGCCCCCCTAGGCTCACATTCAACAGTTGAGGAAATAAAAATAGATGATGTTTATTGAGCACATCACCATATGCCAACACATTTATTATTTAAGTCTCATAATAATTTGATTAAAATAAATAGTATTATACATACTTGACAGGAAAACTAAGATCAATTTATTTGCTCAGAACCACATAACTTAAAATTACTAATCTGAGCCTTGAGCTGTGGCTTCTCTCAAGCGCTTCACCAGATAGCTTGTGTGCAAGTTAGCGAGGAGAAGCCAATGTCCACAGTTACTCAGCTTGCAGCTGGCAGAGAGAAGACTGGAAGTGAGGTCTGCTTTGACCAAAGATCCTGTGCTTTTTCTTGTATAATTAGAGCTAAGGCAAGAGTTCTGTCTATTTGTTCCAGAGCTTGAATTCTCACTCTTCTGAGTCACAGGAAAAAGACAAGTGACTTAATCAAGGCCACTCAGCTGAGAATGTGGAGCTGACCTTAGTTGCTTTTCTCTTTCTGTTATGCTGATTCATATTTCAGGATGGTTTAGCCAGGCTTTAGTTCCAGAAAAGCAGGTGGCGAGTTGTGTCTCCATAGAGAACTAAAATTAAGTAGAAGGCCTTCCCAAATGTATAATTTCCTTTGGTCTGATGCCTTTATGAGACAATGTATATAAGACAGGCTGGTGGTAGGGGTGGGTGTGGTGTACCTAGAAACATCGGAAATCTGGCTGGCCTATGCAAACAAAAACATTTCCTTCAGAACCAGTGCTACAAGGCGTTAGGCAGCTCCCCAGTGAGCAGCGTAGCTGGGCCTGTGTCTGTTGCTGAGTGCAGGCAGTGCTCCTGTTCTGGGGAGCTTCCCAGCAGCATGATGAGGAGGTGGTAAGGGTCCTGTCAGTGGGACTATCAGAAATGTGCTCCAGGGCACTATGCCTGGAGTGCAGCTTCTCAGCCTTCAGCCTGCTTCCCCCACCGCTGGAGCGGAACTCATGGCCCCACAGTCTCCACAGCCTGCTGCCGTTCTGCTTCCATCCTGCTGTTCTCTGCTCGCATCCATTTCATGCCCAAGCTCCAAGTGATCAAATCCTTTTTGAATGTTTCTCCTATACCACTCACATCCTGTTGTCTCCAAGTCCTGGAGATTCTGTAGTAAGAGTAATGGTCACCCAGTGTTGCGTTCCTACAATGCATACATCCAGGCACTGGACCAAGCCCATCGTTTTGTTTAATCTTCGTGTTTGCCCTCTTAGTAATACCCTTACTCCCATTTTATACACAAGGTGAGTTTGAAGTTAAATTGCTTACTTGATATTCTGAAGGTAATAAGTGGCAAGCGTAGGATTCCAACTTATATCTTCTTGGCATATAAAACATATCCTTTCTGTGTTTAAAGCACCCATTCTTCAGTGATTAGAGGCCCTTCTGTGTTGAGTGTCACATAATTGCCCAATATGAGCGTGCCTTCCTCTGGTGCTATATAGCTTTGTGCACGTGCCCATTCTTGTTAAACAATGGGAAGTGTCATTTCAGTTAGGGGATTCTCCGTTGTGTTAGTTACTGGCGGGGCATGCCCTCTGCTTATTGTTCTCGGGAACACGCTCAAGGAATTTTGCAGGAAGTCCCCCATCCAGGATGTTACTGGAAGATCCGCCTGGTGGAGCTTGTACAAACAAAGTATGACCCTGCCAGCTCAACCAAAACCCCTGCCTTATGCTGAGAGGTTGGTGACCCCAGCAGAAAAGACTTCAGTCTTTATCACTAAGCTAAAGAGCTGCTGCAGGGTGAGTCCCTGGGTTCCCATGTACTTGCCCAAGAGTTTCTGCACAGTCTCTCTGTATACTCAGATTTGTTTGCACATTGCTGTCTGTGGAAACTACAAGTCTGGTCCCTGAAACTCTCCAGTGGAGTTCCTAGGGAGAAGAATCTATTAGGAATCTTTCTCATTTTTAACTTTTAAAAAATCATAGTAAAATACACATTAAAAGTTAACCACTTCAGGGCAACCCATTAGGGACCTCTCCTGTCTCTCAGAATCTGCACCTATCCCCTATTCCTTTTCTCCAATAAATTTTCCTATTCTTAAAAAAAATTACCACTTTAGTCATTTCTAAGTGCTCAGTAGCATTAAGTGCATTCCCATTGTTGTAAAACTGATCTTCGGAATGCTCTTCATCCTGCACAGCTGAAAGGATACCCATTGAATAACCCCTGCTCCCCACTCACCCCTGGTAACAGCTGCTGCCTCTATGAATTTGACAACTCTAGAAACCTCATATAAGTAGAATCATATAGTGTTTGTCCTTTTGGGTATGACATTTCATTTAGTGCGATGTCAAGGTTCATTAATGTGTAACAGGTATCAGAATCTCATTACTTTTATAGTTTTTTTTTTTTGTTGTTGTTGTTGTTACTGGAAATTGAACTCAGGACCTTTTACTTGCCAGGCAGGCCCTTGTGCTGCTGAGCTATATCCCTTACCCTACTTTTGAATGCTAAATAATACTTCATTTCTCATATGATTTAATATGACATTGAAGGGCCTATTGTAATCCTTCCCTTGCCAGCCTCTCCAGCTTTCTTGAGACAGTCTTTACCCCCTGCTTCCTGTACTCAGCCAACATTCCGTTTTTTTCAGTCCCTCAAGAACAGTATCCTTACCTGGGAAAACCATGCATTTCCACATACCATTCCTTCTGGTAAGAATGATCTTCTACCACTATTCCATCTACTCTTCCTCTTTTTTTTTTTTTTTTTTTGGTACTAGGGATCGAACTCACAGCTGCGTGCTTGCAAGGTAGGTGCTTATGCCGCTGAGCTAAATCCCCAGCCCTACTCTTCCTCTTCTTAATTTAAATATTGTATAGTTTAAATATCTCCACCTTTAGTTCCAGGAAAGGTTGCTCAGATTCCTTTCCTGCACTAATTATTTTCATGCAACTCTATATTGTTTTTATAGTGCTTGTCATAACTGTAACTTAGTGATTAGTTGTACATGTGTTTCTTTAATGACTACCTGCCTTGCAAAACTGTAAATTCATGTGTGTTCAATTTTATATCCTGTCTCTACCTATAAAGGTGCCCAGTAAATATATAATGAAGAAAGCTATGAGTTGAATGAATGAATGAATGAATACCAGAAAGAAAAAAATTCATGGCTATATGCATTAAAATGTGTATGTGTTGTTCAGATCTCAAAAAGTCATTTAGCTGAAGGACAGGCCTTTGTCCTGTCATTTCTCTGTTGATAAGAACTTTTATGAGTAGATTCTTCACTATTTGAAGATACCTAAGGGGTTGCCAACACCTAAACAGAAGCAACAACAAAAGAGCTTACATTTTCTGAATGCTTATTCTCTACGAGGCTTGAAGCTATCTACTTTCCATGTGTCATTTTATCTGAGTGGTTCGCTTACTCTGAAACAGAGGTGCTGTTTTGTTTGTTTTTAATTTATTTCCAGATGAGAAAACCAAGGTTTACAGAGTTGAAGCAACTTATTCAAGCTCACTAAGTGTGTAAGGAGCAGGTTTACAACTAGGTGTGGAGCTGCGCTTTGTACCTAGGATAGAGCACCAACCCTTCTCCAAGGACCCTTCCCCTCATCAACTGGAGCATAGTCTCTTTTTACCTGCTTTATAAATGGGGTCTCTGCCTTGGTGTTTTTTTGAAGTCAGGATTCTGTTGCTAAAGAACTTTTAACCTCCAGTCTTGCAGAGCAAATTTGACCCTTTCTGGCCTCATATTCTCCCACTGTTATATCTCCCACCATGCTTCTCCCTGCCAAAATGCCCTTTCCTGTCTTCTCCAGTTAGCAAATTACTATGATCTCTAGGTATTTTCCAGATCTCAAGGCAGGCGAGTTGTGCTTTCTGCATGCTTCTTCCATAGAAGTTCCATTTCTCTGTCTTAGCAGTGGTCATAGCCTTTATAAATAGTGGCTAATAAATTTGGTTTCCACCACTTGACTGGAAAAGTTGGACCAAGCTGATCCCCTCTCTGGAGCAACTTAGTTGGCCTAGGATGTGGCACAGAGCACAAGCAATTCAACCAGTGCTGGATAAGCAAAGTTAGAGCACCAAGTTAGAGTGAGTTCTCGGAACCAACCCACTAAATTCAGAAACCTGTAACACAATCCTAAGTGTACACTTACAGAACTCCATGAATGTGAGGTGCAGATGATCAGATGTATTAATCACTGATTTGGAAAGGAATTAAAATACTTTCATAGTATAATATGTTTCTTTTTAAAAACAGATGTGCCTTTACTGTATCAGCAGGAAGTAATTAAATAATTTAAAAATTTGTAAGTACTATCATTTATTCAAAGGTACTGTATGATGCTGTCTTGATTGGTACTTTATATTTGTTGTTTCTGCTTTTCCCAGTCACCCTGTAAGGTGTCTTTTAAATATTCATTTTAGAGAAAAGGAAATGGAGGCTTGGAAAAATTAAATATCTTGTCCAAGGATAGTCACCTTCTCAGTGATAAGGAAGTAGACCAGTTTGGCTGACTTCAAAACCCATGTCTTGTTATCACCTGAGGCACCTATCTAGCATATTGGACACCTGACTCAGCCCCTGAATCAGTGCATTTTGCCCTTCTTCCTGTCAGCCTTTCTTATGTCCAAAATCCTTTGGTTCTTCCTCTCCTTTTCCCCTCCTCATTATATAGTTCATTCTCCATTTTCTTATAGTTTCTCTTTGGAGACTCATTCTGTATTTGCATCCTGAAATGGAAATATTTTTGACAGTGTCAATAGTGAATGTATATTATTACATTTAGAAACTGATGTTAATAACATGATAATATCATACTTGCATTAATAAATACACATACATTTTATTAAGGCTAACTTACATGTAATTATTTTTTATTTTTTTAATATGGCCATATTAAGATTTTTGAACCCTAATTTATACTTTAAAAATGTACAGTTTTCTTCTTTTTAAAATATAAATATAACAAGGTAGTGTAAAACAGATTAAGATTTATTAGGATTTTTTTCTAAACAGTGGGATATTTATTTCATATTATATGTGAAATAGAAGATTGGAACACTTTTTAGAGACATTTAAGAGTTTTTTTTACATTCTTAGATTGATTTATTTTCTGCCTCTCCTAGTATTTCAGCAGGATTAAGTTTTGAATCAGTGGATCAAGTTTTAATTTTCCTGTTCCTTCCTTATACTGACATATGCTTTGGCAAAACAAAAAAGAGACCTAAACATGTCAGCATGACTTTTGTTCAATGAATTAAAAACCATAAAAGTAACAAGATCTGGTCGAAATCCCTAAAGTCCTGACATGGTGGTTTTGTCCTTTTTGGTCCCAGGATTCATATTACTGAGTTTGAGAAGTTTTCTGCCTGGAAGCATAAGTACATGATTTATTTGGAATAGATTATAAGAGTAAGCAGCATGGAGAAGTGGAAAGGATATAGGCCAGAAAGATTTGGGTTTGAATCCCAGTGCTGTCACTCAAGCCCCTGGGCAAGTCACTCATCTGTGAGCCTTCATTTCCTCATTGGAAAAGGGAGTACTGGAACCTAATTTGAAACATTGATATGAAAATCCATGAGATAATATACTTAAAACTATTCACTTGGCATAGATGAATTTAATAATGTTAGTCATCAAGATGATTTTTGTTTTGAGAATACCTCCAAGGAGCAGAATCTAGAATTTATTTATATCACAGCTGTCACTTTGTCTTCAAGCTTTTTCTCAAAATTCTTAAATTTCTTTTCTCATCAGAGAAAATATTAGATAGGTGTCAGTGTTTAGAAGCTACTCATCACACTCCACACTGACCATGTGTCCAGAACTTGGGATTGTCCTTATTTGGCTAGAACCATGTTGATGTGAGGGTCAGGAAACTTATACTAGTGATGACCATTTCTGGGCAAAGGAATTTTGTTACACGAATACCATTGGCTTTTGAGACAGGCCAACCTGGGTTGGTCTGTGCCTAAGATATCCACCTTCTTTGGGCCTCTTTTTCCTTTTGTGTAAAATGGAGTTCATGATCTTATGTGACCCTCCACAATATGGCTGCCCAGCTTCTTTGTCATTCCTTTCTGTGCTCCAGCCAGTTTCTTAAATGAATCACAGTCTCTTTGCAGCTTCATTTCTTTGTATATGCCCATTCCTCCTCCTGGAAATCCTTCCTCACCCTGCCTGATTTGGATTTAACTCTTCAGATTCTACTGAGAGTGGGCCATTCTGCAGCAACAAGCAACCCCCAGATCTCCATGGCTTGTTACAGAGAAGTTTATTTCTGTCTCATGCAGCATGCTAGCTACAGTTCATGATAGTCATACTGGGACCTGAGCTGATGGATTAAGATTATGAAGAGCTGCTACTTACTTGTTTTCGGTGATTTGCAGATTTAAAGATAATGCTATTTCTGTAGCATTGTCACTCAATTATATTGTTTTCCTTAGTGGGAAAGAGGTAGAGTTATGGCTGACATGTCAAGATCAGTACTAAACAATTCACAGGCATCATCTCATTTAGTCTTTATACCATCCCTGTATCCCAATTAGGCAAAAGGGAACTCTAAAGAGAAGAGGTTCTGAATGCATCTTTTAAGTGACCTGGTAAGGATTTGGTCCCACCTCTACCTAGAGTCCTGGCTCATGCTCTAAAGCAGTACTTACCAGCTTTCTTCCTTTAACTCTCCAGGAATAGTATTCACTCTCAGCATGTCCATGGCCATGAATATGTTATATTAATATTATATGTAATACTGTATGTCGAGAACATGAATATCCTCAGCTGACAGAGTAAAGTTACAGATTGCTGAGCGAGTGGACAGAGTAGGTTTAAGTTCTTAGATACAGATTATTGTGTAGAATAATTTTGTTGAAAAGAATTGTTTTGTCTTTTATTAGAGTAACCAGGGAGCACAGAGAGATGCTGGTGAAATTGGCCAAACAGAATACCAATAAGGCCAAAGACTCTTTACGGAGGGTTCGTGCTGATGCAATGAATAAGCTGAAGAAATCAAAAGCCAAGACTTCAGAGGATACCATCAGACTCATAGAGAAGCAGGTATTATTGCCAGCAAATGTGTCTGACCCAGGGGATCACTCATTCATATCTGAAATGTAAACAATTAAACTGAATTTAAGCTAATGTTTTCATTCACATGATCAACATTGACCAACTCTATTCTGGGTCTAGCCACATGCTGTACCCTGGAGGAATCTGTAAAAGAGGATAGGATGCTATTGACCTTTTCCTGTATGTCAGACTCTACTAAACATTGTACATGACTTCTTTAATCCTCATCATGCCTGTGGTAAAAACTGTGAGGTAGGTGTTGGGGTATTGCTCAGTGGTGGAGTGCTTGTCTAGCTTGCACAGGGCCCTTGGCTTGATCCTCAGCACTGCCAAAACAAAACAAACTGTGAGATAGGTAGGGAGGAGAGTGAGGCTCAAAGAAATTCAGTAACTCGCCCAAGTCATACTGCTGGTAAGTGACAGAAACAGGGTCCAAACACGAGCAGACTGATCTCAGAGCTTATTTGCTTATGCTCTGTTCTGTGGTTTTGTGGTTGCTCAGAAGTGAGCACTTGCCTATTCAGTGAGCTGAGTAGTGAGACTTGAGCAAATTTTAAAGGAGCTCATGGAGTAAAATAGAGATAAGAGGAAACATAGAACAGTATGTACAAAGGTACATATGGGAAGTAAAAGAAAGTTGTTCATTTAAGATTAGTAGGGATTGAACCTAGGAGGAGACTAGGTAATGAGTAGAGAAGACAGACTGGCTAGACTGTAGAAGGTCTTACATCCCAGGTGAGGTATTTGAAGTTTAACATAACTAAGGTTCCCGTATTGGCTGTGTGTATGTGTCTTAGTCACTTTCCTCATTTCTGGGAAAATATCCGACATCTGCCGTTTAGGACAGAAGAGGTTTATTTTGGCTCATGTTTCAGTTGTAGTAGGCTTGTTCCAGCACAGGACATATGGCAGAGGGGAATGGCCATGACTCACCTCCTCCAACCAGGCCCCACTTTCTAATAGCGCATTTAGCTCTGAGCTCATCCGTGGACAAATTCACCAGTGAGTATAGCACCCCTATGACCCAGTCACCTTCCAAAAACCCTGCCTATGATTGTGTAGGGCGTTGGGGAGACTTCTAGATTAAAAACCTGAACATTTGTATTTGTATCTGTCACCCATGGACACAATAATGTTGCATAAACAACTACCCAAAAACTCAATAATTTCTAGTATCAAACCTTATTTCTTAACTTTTTTCTGTGGGCTACTGGAGTATAACTCTTCTAGGCTGGGTTCTCAGTGAGCTTGACTCCAGAACTTGGATTGGGTTCAAGTCTGCTTTATATCTCTCTTGGTTTTCTTTTTTTAAATTTTATTTTATTTTATTTTTTTTATCGGTACCGGGGATCGAACTCATGACTGCACGCTTGCAAGGCAGGTGCTTATGCTGCCGAGCTAAATCCCCAACCCTCTCTTGGTTTTCCAAAGACAAATTTCCAGGGGCATTTTTCTTGGCAACTAAGTCCAACCAGTCAAGCTAGATTTTTTTTTTTTTTTTTTTTTGAGGTTAGGACAGTTTTTATTGGAAATAAGAAGAATAGCTCTTGGATTTGCAGAAAGGGTCCTGAGTGGGTGGCCACATGGCTTGTCAAGCCAGAGCTACTTATAAATACAGATAAGCAAAGCACAGGAACTGCTCATTTGTGTAGTGGCTCCCTGTCACGAATAGATCTGTGGATTTAAAATTACCAATGAGAACTCACTGTCTAACCTAGTTCCTAACCCTATGGTAAAGCACATTTTAAGCACCTGGTTTTGTCATATCCCATTGGCCAAAGCAAGTCAAGGCTAACCTTAGCACAGGTGAGTACTGTATATATACTGTATGTTCATGGAGGTCTGAGGGAGAGAGTGAATAGTTGTTGAAGAATAATCATCTGCCACGGTATCTTGCTTACTTGAGGAGCTGATAAAAATACAGGTTCCTGAAGCCCCACTCCCAAATCAGTGAGTATATATGGTAGGGGCCAGGAAATTTTTAATACAGTAACTTTCTTTTTCTTTTCTTTTCTTTTCTTTTCTTTTCTTTTCTTTTCTTTTCTTTTCTTTCTTTCTCTTTCTTCTTTTCTATCTTTCTTTTTTTTTTTCTTTTTTTGAGGCAAGGTCTTGCTATGTAGTTCAGGGTGGCCTGGACTCACTACACAGCCCAGGGTGGCCTCAAATTTACAGTGATCCTCCTGCCTCAGCCTCCCAAGTGCTGGGATTACAGGTATGTGTCACCATGCCTGACATTGTAACAGTAATTTTCTTGAAAACATTTTTTTTTTAATAGCAAAGAGGTCACATCTGTTTATGAAAGATGACTATAGTGGCATGGTAGAAAACAGATTGTAGGGAACAAGACTGGAGGCAAGGTAACCAGGAAGGCTATTGCACAAATCCAGGAAGTGATGATTGCCTGAGCCGTGCTAGGTGAGGAGAGAGGTAGGCAGATGAATTTACCAGCGTTTAGGAGGTAGAATTAGTAGTGTTCAGTGTAATATAAAGGGCATGATAGGCTTCAAAGCCCCTTCCTCAAAATAGAAGCATCATGTTAGGAAGTTGGACTGGAGCATGGGCAGGATGGGCAGGCAGGAGGGAAGAGGTCAGAGGTCAGAGCGAGAGCATTTTGAAGCAAGGCATAAGGTGACTGACTAGCTGCTCTCCTGGACTGCCAGGGAGTTTGCTAGTTGTAATCCAGCCACAACAGTCACCTAGGAAGAATTTTACCTGGATTCCTGCGCCTTGCTGCTGCATTTTCTGATTCTGTATGTCTGCCTAGGGATGTATAGTTTTAAAAAGCTTCACTTTGTAATTCTACAAGCACACCTGCAAAGGATAAGGATCTAGAATCCTATCATATAAAAGAAAAAGACTGTTCTTTGTTGATGTCCAGTGACTTTGGGAAAGCTACTTGACTTCTTGGCTTTTTCGTCATTGTTGTTTCCCACTATAAAAAGAGATTGGTATTTTCTGCCTTGAAAGATTTCTCCAGGGTTCTTGAAAGCACCCTTGAAAGGCCGGGTGTGTTGGCACATGCCTGTAATCCCAGCATTTGATAGGCTGAGGTAGGAGGATTTTGAGGCCAGTTTGGGTTTCATAGTGAATTTGAGGATAACCTGAACTACAAAGTGAGACCCTGTTTCAAAAAAGAAAGAAAGAAAGAAAGAAAGAAAGAAAGAAAGAAAGAAAGAAATGCAATCTTGCAGTACCTGGTTTCTAAGCCCCCAAAGCTCCTTATTTACTATCTGTCTGCCCTCTTTCCTAGGAGGAGTTGCATAGGTTAGGCTGGCTTGGCTTGGCTTGGCTTGGCTTTTCTTTACTTGTCTTTTCTTTTCATTTCTTTCTACATCTTTAGCCCTTTTTATGGTTTTATTTTGATTCAGGGTCTCACTAAATTAAAGTGCCCAGGCCAGGCTGGAATTTGTGAACCTCCTGCCTCAGCCTCCTAAAGTACTAAGATTATAAGCATGCACCATCATACGTGTGCAGGCTGACCTTTTCAGAGCGCGAGTCAGGCCTCAGAATATATAGGGCCCTGGCCCTGGCCCTGGCCCTGGCCCCAGCGGGGCCAGCTTCTTGTGCTTTTCCTGAGGGCTTCTGCCTATGCGGGTCACACTGTGTGTTCTTGCTTCCGGGTGGGAAGCCTGTGGACCTAGCAGGTGCTCTTTACTCAGCAGTGGGAGTGTCTGCCTCAGGGACCAGAGTGTACTATTCTCCTTGAAAAAGGAAGAATGGTCAAGTGATCTGCTTGACAGACCCGCTGGAATCCTTCATTTATTAGCACCAGCCTTTCACTGTCCTCTTCAGATTAGATTTTTTTCTCTAGTACTTTTTACTGTTGATTATTTTCAAAGTGAAAATAGCTTTATTAGTTTTTCTGTTATTAAACTAGTACATGTTTATTATAAAAAAGCAGGAAGAAATCTCATTGTGCATTTTTGGTTAGTCCTTCAGGCACCCTTGAAGCATATTTATATTTATTATACCGTGTGCTATATTTATCTCCCTAGGGAAAGCATTATATTAAAGATATTGTCATTGAAATGTTAGTCCCTTCCTTATGGTTAGTACTTTTGTTTACTGTCATATGGTGAAAAGCTTGGGTAAGAAACAGCCTTGTGTGCTTCTCTAATTTTACCATCAGAAGTACCAACCTAGAGTTTATGGTATGGATTTTTTGTTCTTTGTATAAACAAGGGTGAAGCTGATTATTGCTTCATCAACAGCTATAAAAAATTTGTTTACTTCCTGATTATCAAAGTAACGTCTGCTCATTATAGAAAATGTAGAATACAGAAAACTGTTTAAAAATGGGGAAGAAATTAATCCCATAAGCTCACATCGCAGAGCAGCTGCTCTTTATGTTTTGGAATACTTATTTTGTTTTTAACATTCCATAGTTTTAAACTGTGACTGAGTACATGGCATATATATACAATTTTGTATCCAGCTTTTAATTTTCTATTTGACATTAAAGTCATTAGGATTTTTTGTGTCTTGAAAAACATTTTGTGAATGGTTATTTCTAAAGCCTGTTAAAAAGTTGATCTGATGGTTCATTTTTAGAAGCCCTCTTTTTGGACATTTATTTTGTTTTAATTTTTATAGTATAAATAAAGTTACAATGAATTATAAGCCTTTATATTTCCTTAGAATAGAATATCCCAAGAGTGGAATTACTGAACAGAAGAAATGTGTATTTTTAAGGTTCTTAGTACTTATTGCCTAACTCACTTAGGATTTTTAGAATGTTTGTATTTAAATTTTTTGCTTTTTCTAAGTTCTTACACTTGAACCTAGAATTTTTAATGTGAATCTAAAAGGTTATCTTACAAGTACTGCTTTTATTTTTATGCTTTTCAGAAAAGATGATTTTTATATAAACCTATATAACTTTTCTAGAGGATAATAAGGCAGTATGTACCAAAATCTGTATATTCCTGACTCAGTAATTTAGCAATTTATCCAAAATAAATTGTCAAGCATCTTATGTACAGGGATATTCACTGATGTATTATGCATAATAATGGAAAGCTAGGAATGTCTAAATTTCTGACAGTGGGAAAATAATTGTTTTATTTGCACTCAGAATCTATTAGAAAGCAATCATAAAAGTATAATACAGGGCTGGGGTTGTAGCTCAGTAGTAGAGTACTTGCCTAGCATGTACAAGGCTCTGAGTTCAATCCCTAGTACCATAAAAAACAAACAAACAAAAAAACAGATATAGGAATTTTTAGGATTGATTTTTTTTTTTGTCTTATTTTGCTGTACTGGGGTTTGAATCTAGAACCTTTATGCTGAGTTATATCCTGGCCCCTTCTATTTTTTATTTTGCGACAGGGTCTAAGTCTCTAACGTTGCCCAGGTTGGCGTCAAGCATGTGATACTTCTGCTTCAACTGCTCAGTGCTGGGATTACAGGCATGTACCAACATACCTGGCCTATAATGTATTGTTTAAAAATGGTGATTTATAATTCCTGGGGTTTTTTTTTTTTTTTGGTCTTTTTTTTTTTGACAGTTTGCTGACCTTGAACTCACTTTGTACCCCAGGATGGCCTCAAACTCACAATGCTGGAATTCAGGCATGCACCACCAGGCCTGACCTCTTATGATTCCATTTTTATAAAGGAAAGTCACATACATAAAATACTTAGCAGCTTATATTAAAGGTGGTCATTTTAGGTGTTGGGATTGTGAACAATTTTTATTTTAGTTTTTCATGAGATTTTTTTTTCTTTTAAAATTTGTTCCCAAAATTCTTTTGAGATCAGATTTTAAAAAACTTTATTATATCAATGTTTCTTTCATTGGTGTGTAAGAATGAAGTGATCAGTTGTAGGTCCTCTCCCTTATGTTGTATCTGACCCCCAAACTTCCTCCACCCCTCCAAACTGGCCACCCCCCCCCATGCTGGCGAGCTCTGCTGTACAAGGACTCTGACATCTGCCAACCTGCTGTTTCACCTTCACTTTAGTTTGCTCTAAATGAGCCTGCTGAACATTAAAGCACTTGGCAGAAACCACCAGTAACACTGGCCAAGATCCTTTCACTGCCGCCGGTCTCTGAGAAGCAGGCCGTTCTGAAGTGAGCGAAGCAGGGTGCTAGTGGGACTGACGGAGACAGGGTTCCTTCCAGACCCAGCAGCAGGCGGTGGATGTCCTGAATCAGGCTTCTGGACAGATAACATATGCAGACCCACCCTGGAGCTGTACTCTGTGTTCCTGCCATCCCACTTCGGGCCCTGCCTAGCAAATGTGACCGTGATGACAGCAGCGATGTTGGTAATAGTATTATCTTTTATGAGGTAGCACATAAAAATGGAAAGGGTTCTTGTTCTAGCTTCAGACAGGCCAGGATTGAAATCCTAGCCCTTTTACTTCTCAGCTGTGGTAGCAAATAGGTTCACTCTTGTAAGCCTCTTTTTGCTCATTTGTAAAGTAGGACCAACTGTACCTGTCCCACAGGATTGGTGATGTAGCATACTTAGAAAGTGACTAGAATGGTCACTGATTTTAGGTATTTTTCACCCTACTTGTCCATTCTGCTCATTTCCTAAACTTTGGCTTTAAAGGCTTTGAGACTGACTCTTTCATTGACATATTCTGGCTCAAATGAGGAAGGACTAGGCCAGGTATGATGGCCCCAAAGGGAGTAGGAGCAGACTGGCCAGCCGAGGTGGGTGAGTTCTGGGCTCAGCCACCCCACTGACTGTTGATGTCATCTTGGGCAGAGCAGTTCATGTTCTATGCCTTGGTTTATTCCTTTATCAACTGGGGATGATTGCTACCTATTGCATGTACTTTCTATAGGTTATGTGAAGTGGTTAGATTTACATGAAATAGCAGAGACAAAACACTGATGCAGAGTAGAGACTGTTAAACAGCAGGTGGAATAATGTTCATAATATATTAAAAAGAGATGCCAGGATTTCATATGTTGTGAGGATTAAGTACAGTAATGCATGTAAAAGTGTTAGTTCAGTATCTAAGTGTAGTAAGTACATACTTAGGAAGTGCGAGCTTTTGTGGCTGTTAATCATTAGTATGACCAGAAGTCTAATGAAGATGGAAAAAATGAACCTGCAGATAGACTGTTCCCAAAGATGCTTTGTGCCTATAATGTGGTAAAAACTTAGTAAATATTTTCACTGATTAATTTGAAAAGAAGTCAGAAAGTGATAGTATAAGTTACAGTAATACAATTAATACTTGACAGGATTTTCTTTGTTTTTTTGTTTTTGTTTTTGTTTGGTACTGGGAATCAAATTTAGGACCTCATGCTTGCCAGGCTGCTGAGCTATCTCTGGCCCTAAAATCTCTGTGATTTTTTTCTTTTTTTAAACCGGAAATTGAACTCAGGACCTGGAGCTTGCCAGACAGGCACTTGGCCACTGGGCCCACAACTAAAACTTGAATAGCAAATAAAGAGTTTAAAACAGTCATAATTTTAACTCTCACAACTACTGTGAGTAAGAGACTGGCATCTTCCTTTGATAGATGAAGAAACTGAGACTCAGAGTGGGAAAGTGACTCACATACTGCCCCCCGAGTCATCACATCCTTACCTTGGATACTCTGCCTCCTCTCCATCTCCATCCCTGTGCCCAGTCTACACTCTGTGCTGTTTGTTTCTGGCTCTGCTTGGCTGACAGCCTGCAGGCACTGGAGCACTGCTGGGCACCATGCCCTTCCCCAGGCTGGGGACAGAAGCATCTCAAGGGGTTTGTGATTGGCTCAGTGTAGAGAGACCAAGTGGGCATTCTTGAGTCCAGCTACTTACTCTTCCAGAGTGTCTGGCAGCCCCAGGAACTTTGCTTTTCCAGCTGAAAAATATGCAGCTGTTGCTATGGCAAGAGCCTGGCTGCCTTCCCACCTGGGAACAATTGTTGCGCATCCTTTTTAGTTTCTGCTGTTTCTAGTGCCTTTAGCTCCTGATTCCTGGCCAAGGCTTGTGGTTGGCAAAGACGGATGTCAAACAGCCGCTGTGCTGGCTGAGGGCACAGATCCTGGGCAGTATGCTGTCACCTTCTGAACTTCTAAGCTTCCTTTAGTCCCATTGAGATGTAGGAGGGAGGCCCAGCACCTACCAAATTTCATTGTTTTATGTTTCACTTTAGAGGGTCTACATGTTTAATGCAGAAAATTTGAAAATGCAAAAACCCAGAAGACATTGATAATTATTTGCTTAGTAAATATTTCCTGAGAACTTGGTTTGTGCTAGGTCCTGGGTAAGATGTGACAGATACTAACATTACGAATGCATTTCCTATCTTTCTGTCACTTATAGTTAATTACTGGTAGTATTTTGGCAAACTTTCTTCTATTTTTTTTTAAAAAAAATACAATTTTCTGTTCACATATTTTATAGATCATATCTCCTACAGATACACAGAATTTTGAATCTAGCTTCTTTAGTTGGAAGATAATATGAGCATGTCTCCATAGTGTTACAATAGTATCCTGAAACATTACTGAACCAAATACTTTTTTTCTGATTACAAATGTAACTCACGCTTGTTATAAAGCATTTAAATATTTCAGAAATAGGTACCAGAATGTTATTCACGTGTACATCCTCTCCATGTCTGAACTCTTTTTAATGATTATATGTATTCAGCTACTTCCTCGTTCCGTAACTTCAGGTTTTCTGATTTTTCATTATTAAAAATAAAACTAGGATAAATGTATTTGCATATAGAACTTAAGACAATTTTCAGCTCCTGTTCATGTGATAATTTTTCAGTTGAGAAGTTTCAGGGTTAGATGTCATGAACATTTGCATCAGTTTGAATTCCTATCAATGATATATGAGCTTATCCATTTCACTGTAGCTTGCTGGCATTGAATATTGTAATTAAAACTACAACATCAAATTTTGCTAACTACGATAGCTGAACTGTATCTTGTTTTAATTTGCATTTCTTCAATGTCTATTGAATTTTCCATGTTTGTTAACCAGATGTACTTCATCCTTTTTCAAGGATTTTTTTTTCTGCTTAACTCTTGAAATCTTAATATTCTTTTGATTGGTTCTTCTGAAGAGGCTTTTTATTAGCAGAGTAACTGAGGTGTAAGGTGTTCTGAAGGCCCATTGAGAGGCAAATAGGCTGGCTTCTATGTTTTGTAGAATGTTGACTGTGGAATCACATTACCATGGATTAAATTTTGGCATGGCAACTTTCTAACCTGTGTCCTGAATAACGTTTAGTTTCCCTATGTGCAAAGTGAGGATAATAATAGTTATCTCATAGGGTTGCTGTTGGGAACCAAAGTAAAACTGTATCTGTAAAGTTCTTAGTACAGTGTCTGGCGGGCACTCCATTAATGTGAATTTCTGTCACTATTATTATTTCCCACATGAACCTTTCACATTTCTAGTACATTTGTCCTCCTATCCTTCTGTGGCCCCAGTTATCAGATTGTCTCACTATGTATTCTTGCAGATCAGCCAGATGGCCGATGACACCATGGCAGAACTGGACAGGCATCTGGCGGTGAAGACCAAAGAACTCCTTGGATGAAAGTCCAGCAGGCCCAGCCATACTCAAGAGCCCGTGTTCTGATGGATCCCCCACGTGGCACATTGGCCCTGTCTGTCACCCATTCATGTGGAAGGCTGGCACAGTGTGCCAGCCCACAGAGGCCAGGCCTTCCAGTGAGACATTCAGACTTGTCTTTCGCTTCCTCCTTCCCTGTGTCCTTCATTCTGCTCTGAGCCTTCTAGTAAGATGGCCTTCAGAGAGCATCTTCTGATCTTCAATCAGGCATTGGCTCAGCAGTGATGTTGCCAAGGGCTTGGGACCATTGGCAATTTACCACCACCTACTCATCACCTCGGGAATCTCCTCTTCAGACAGTGAGTCAGTCCCTGTCCCTGATTTTAAACTCTGCTCAGAGTTTCATGCATGACTGGACTGCTTTGTTCGAGGCTCATTTTCACCAAAGGTTAAAATCTAAATAAATGGGAAAGAATAACAATCATAAAGGTGGAAAGAACAGAGTTGGCTTGGATGGATGATCTCTAAGAACCTGTGCTTTTGTCTCTGGGCCATCTGCCTGGACCACTCTTCACCCCTCACAGGCCAGTCCTTTTCATCTCAATGTCGCATCCTGTGGGAAGTCTTCTCCCCACCCAGAACCCATGATTGTCTTCATAGCTCAGTCTGCTTCTTTTATTTGAACACTGATTATTCTTGTTTGTTAAGTATGCTATATCTTAGCATAATACCTAGAAAGCATAGGTATTCCTCTATTTGTGTTAGGAATAAATTACATGTAGTAGCTGCTCTACAAATGCTTTTTTCTTCTCTTTCTGTTGCTAACACTATCTTTCTGTCATTTCCCATTCTTATTGTTGTCCTTGGTAGTGCTACTTACTTGATGATGAGATACCTTTTCTTAGGACCTGCCTGTCAACAGACAAGTGGTTAATTATGGTCCATCTTTGGGTGCTTGGTTAAATTAGATTTTTCTCCCAATTATTTTTTATTCATTTATTCATTCATTCATCATAAAGCCATAATGAACTAGATTTGGTTTTAGGCATTACTGGTAATCTACACAATAAATTTGACAGATGTATATTACTGCCATTTACAAATAGGAAAATTGAGACTTGACAGTGTTAGGTAGATAATCTTTCCAAAGTAACAAAGCTGGAAAGTGGTAGAGGGCTTTCATTATTCATTGTCAGTTTCATGTTACAAAGAAGTGAGGCTTCTTGCTCGGGGTAATACAGCTAGCAAGTAGCAAGGCTGGGATTCAGTTTGAGACCTGATTCGAACGGCTCTGCTCACTAGTGTCAGAGGAGAAAAAGAAAAACTTCTCACACTCAGCACAGAACACTTCTGTGACCAGAGATGTGAGAATGTTCCCCACACACCAAGCACTTCTCCAGTGGATGCCAACTGGGTATCTTACACTGTAATTTAATTCTGATGTTATCTACCTGGAAGTAGTGTTGATCCTATCGGTTGTGGGCTCAGTCCCACAAAACTGCTCCAACTTTTTATATCAACCATGACTCTAGCCCACTTATATTTCTGAATGACCATCTATAAACTGAGTTTCCAGTCTCCTCCTTTGACTTAGTTTGCTAGGACAGCTCATTGAACTCAGGGAAACATGTTGACTGAACCAGTGTTTTATAAAAGATACAGATAAAGAGGTACTTAGGGCAAGGTAATGGGGAAAGCATTGCACTGAGCTTCTGTGGCCTCCCTCGGCATACCATCTTCCCAAAACCTCATGTGTTCAGGAACCCTGAAGGATCTTCCACCTTGATAAACATTTAAGAAGCACCAGTCATTTGTCGGTTACTGTACTATGGCCTGGGAATACAAAAATGGGTGAGATGTAGCCCCTGTCTTTGAACAGTGCCTAGTACACTGAACTAGATTGCTATCTATAGTGTTTTGGGTGGAAAGATATGTGCTGGTTCTACTGGGTGTCTGCCCTCAGAACGGAACTGCTTTGGCCACAGCAGGGATGGCTGAGTTCTCTTGAAGTAGCATCTGCCTTCAGCTTGCTGTTTTATTTTCTCCTGTCTTTGTTCTGTGCTTACAGTAATAAAGGTTGTACTCCTTCCTCTGCTTATCCTGGGGTGAAAACTGGAACTAGCCGGTGAAAATTTAGGTCAGGATTAGGTCAGGGATGAAAGGAGCTAACGTAGTTCCTTGCCTGGTTTCTCTGTCTTCCCCAGCCCTTAGTGGCCATCTTGCAATCTATTGGAAGTCAGCCAGGAAAACAGAGATAGGAAGAGCAATGGAGGAGCCCCTTTTGGAGCAAGCCACATGGCTTTGCCACAGTCTTTTGTGAGTGACCGAAGTCCCCTACTCACTGCAAATGTTCTTCTCAAAGAACATTTTTTTTAATAAACAGAGGAAATGATAAATTATGTTGTAACTCCACTCCAAAGGCATTTGTTCTTAACAGCCAAATCCTCTGTAGTCTTTAAATAAACAAAAACTTACTTGGTGAACAGACGAGGGGGAAAATGAAAAATTTTCTGTACTTGGGTTCCACATGTCAACAATTTCTCTCCTGTGTGTATGTTGGCCAAAGCCATATATCATGATAAATGAATAAAGGAAAACCTCGAGCCCAGGGCAGTCAGGCGGCTCAGCAAATGGCTTTCAGCTGATTGCTCTATTTCAGTTGACATTTATCAAAGAGTTTCTCTGTTGCTCTGCATGTCAAGGCTGCAGTGGTGGCAGGGATGAACAGACTACCTGTTTGGATGAGCTGAGTAACTCAGATGCTGGAGTAATTCATCCTCTTCTCCTTCCCCAGTCTCCTTCACAAGGAACACTGGGCATGGAAATTCACTTGCCAGAAGAATTAACAACCTGCTCTGTCCGTTTAGTAGCTTTCAAAATCCTCCGAAGAATGTGGGCAAAGGACTTCGTTTTCTTTTTCTTTTTCTGATGTGCATGTATTGGAAATTACAAAATAAACAAATACGAAAAGTTAAAACTCAAACTCTCCAATCTTACCTCCTTTTTAAAAGGTTTAAAAGATTTCTATCCTTGCAGATTATTATTTGCATAAATAATTTTTAAAAGGAGGGGAAAGAAATATTCTGTATATACTGGTTTGCTTTTTTTCAGTGCAAAAACAATCGTGGCAAAAAAACCTTTTTTAAAATCATGGCCATCTATCCTTATGAGTGCATATAAATATAATTCAATCTTTCATTGCAGTGCGGTATTTGATAATATGGGTCTACCATTACTTATTTTTCTCTTAACACCTATCATACTTTTGAATAAATGCATTGAAAGATATTACTATTTAAAATTCTTTTTTTAAGATGAAAAAGATTGCTGTACTAGGATTATCTGGTAAATTCTACTCTTTCTCCTGCAGTCTCAAGACTAATATTTATTGAATGTTTACTGTGGCCTAGGTACCATACTAGACCCTTTATATATGTTACTACATTGTGTGTTTACGGGTGAGAAAACTGCAGTTCAGAAGGGGCATTTCTTGCCCATGGTCAATGCCATAAGCACTGTAGTAGTTTCAAACCCATTTCTAACTGGAAAGATTCGTGTGCTTCATTGAGCAGTTCCTCCAATTGTGTAGTACTGTTTGGGCCTGGACAATTATGTAAGAGAAGTTAAAGTCTTGGCTTACAAAAAAATTAGAAAGTTGTTTCTAATAAAAGTGCAGCTAAATAGCCTAGTAGTTGGCACATAGGAAATACTGAAGAAGTAGTAGCACTTAGGGACATTAAAGATGATGTCCATAGCCCGCCTGATTGACAGCCTTCTCTGGAACATGTCAGAAAACCATAACCAGCCAAATGACAACAAAGCAGAGTATGCTGTGACAGGCATCAATAATGGACATTTGGTTGTCACTTTTTAATTTTCAAGGTGTTTCTACTTCCTTTAGTATTGGGGACCATGAATTCACAATGGCTAATTTTGCATATTTCCCTAAGGGATAAAAGGAAACCTTGGAATTAAGGCACCATTTTATTCCTTAGGGAAGTTTACAAAAGTAGCCGTTGTTGATTTGTGGACCTCAATACTTTATTCCATTGAAACCACTGACAGAGACTGCGGTTAGAAAAAGACTGATCATACGAATGGTATATCCTTGAAAGCCACTGAGGCTTTCTTTGTCCTAATGGTCAGTTTTCATGATGTACACTTGAAGTATTCTCTTTGGGGATATATATATATATATATACACATATATATATATATACATATATAATATTATATTAGTATATATATGTGTACATATATATATATATTTAAAACTTTATAGATTACATTGTATAGCTTTTCTCTATCCTCATTTTTTGACCATTGAGCATCTTGGACTGAAAGTGCGTGTGTCAGTCTCCTGTTATTTACACTGCTGTTTTTTCTTGCATTTCCTGTAATTCATTTTATAAAATTGCTGTTGTGTTGTTTGATGCCTAGCTGGACTCCAGACTCACATCTTCATGCAATGCTGAGTCTGAATTCTGTCAAGACCACAGTCCTTGCTTGCTTTTTTTGTTACATTTGCTTGGTATATCTTTCCCTTTTTATTTCATTTTCAACCTTTCAGCATCACTGATTTGGGTGTATTTCTTTTTCAGTATTGAGTTTTGTCCTGTGAACCATTCTGAAATTGCTTTTTTACAGATTTTTATTTGTGGTCAGTTAAACATACAATATTTACTATTGTATCCATTTTAAAAATTTATTTTTATTTATTTATTTTGTTTTTAATCATACTGGGGATCAAACTCACGACTGCATGCTTGCAAGGCAGGCACTTATGCCACTGAGCTAAATCCCCAGCCCCATATTTTATCCATTTTTAAGTATGTAATTCAGTAGCATTAAGTATATTCATGTTGTTGTATAATCAGTTTCCAGAATTCTTTTTCTTATGAAACAAGTTCTGTACCCCCAAGTCCACCAACTCCCCATTTCCCCCCTCTTCCTAGCCCCTAGTAACCACCATTCTACCTTTTGTCTCTATGAATTTGACTACTCTAGAAACTTCATATTAATGGAATCAAACAGTAGTATTTGTCTGGCTTATTTCATGTAACATAATGTCCTCAAGTTTCATCTATGTTGTAGCATGGATTATAATTTCTTTTAAGGCTGAATAAATTATATACATATGAAATTCCTTTACATAGGCAATTTAAGATCATTTACATTTATTGATAATACTCATCAATTTAGAGAAGCCATTTACTGTTTATCGTTTGTCTTTTTTTTCTTTTTCTCTATACTGCAGATTGAATGCAGAGCCTTGCTATGTAAGTATTTTACCACTGACTATATCCTCAGCTCTTTTTAAAAGTTTATTTTGAGACAGGATTTTGCTAATTTTTTCAGTCTGGTTTTGAACTTGGAATCCTCCTGCATCAGTAGCTAGAATTAAGGGTGTGCATCACCATGCCCAGCTTCCATTACTGTGTGGTACAGTCCATATTAACACTTAAGTACCATTATATCTCAGTCTTCTGCACTTAGAAACTAGAAATCAGATTGAGCGCAGGGTTACTTCCACGTAATACAACTCCTTCTGAATAAATAAGTGGTGCTCCCTGTCTTTTCCATTCTTTTGGTCTTTGTTTCCTTCCATGTAGTATATTCCATTAGATCAATGTGACTGAGACCAACCCTGTTGCACCAGCTAGTGACTCCATCTGTCTTGGTGTTTCTCCTGTGCACTAGACCCGGACTTGCCCTTGAGCATCTCCACTTTGAAGTGCACATGCTCTTTACACTCGGCTAGCCCTGCCTGGAAGACAGCCCCTCCCCACTTGCCCTCCTGCCTTTCCTTCTCAAGGACAGGCGCCGACCGCCACCTACCCAGGGGCCTCACCTATCTTCCATCCTCCAGTAAGTCACCTGGTCCTGTCAGTTCTCCCTTCACATTACCTCTGCTTTCCTTTCTGATGGTGCCTACCAGCGAACATGTGTGGCAGATGTTGCAAGCAGGCATTGCCCAGGGCTTTAAGCATTTGATCCCTCCTTAGAGGTAGACAAGAATAACCTCAGAGGAGGTGTGTGTGAGCCCCTGCTCCTTCGGTCTTTGCATCCCCTGACCCAGCATGCTGTTTGTTGGCAGAGCTGGTGTGAAGGAAATATTTCATCTGATTCTAATGGGCATGTCAGGCCTTGAAGGCAAAGGGAGTCATATTTATGCCAGAACCCAGGGTTTTTCTAACTCCTTACACTGGCTGGATCAAGGCCTTCAAACTCATCTGCTAAGTCTGCCTCAAGAGTTTGTAGATACAGGGCAACCCGCTCAGGACCCCTTCTGTCTCTCTCAGACAGAAGCCTTCTTTCTCTCAATAAATATATTCTAAAAAAAAAAAGTTTGTAGATACCTCATAAAGACCCCACCAGTGCTCTAGGAAACTTCACTTTGGCTCCTGCTGGGAGTGTCAGTGTCCATGACCCAAGTGCTGGCTCCTGGGCTTGGGGTTGCCTGAGCATGTTGGGTGGCATCTCTGCCCTGATCATGTATCTGCCCCCGCCCCCGGTGTTCCAAGGCAGCTTTGCTGGACTCCAGAACTCCTCAGGTCTTCAGTTCAGCGGCTCCTCCCCAGGCTGACTGCTGCCTCTGACCAGGGACTCCGGCTGGCCCACGGGGTAGGGCCGGGCAGAGTAAGACAGGGCACAGATCTCTTCTACTTTCTTTCCCAGGTTGTGGCTTCGACCAGAATAGCTCTTTTCTTCCAGGACACCACTCCACTGCCCCTCCCTGGCAGACAGTAACAGTCCCTAAGGGCACCAGACATGGACGATGTGTTGGGCAACCCTAGGAGTTGGCTGTCACTTTGCTTGTTTTGCAAATAAGGATGGGAACTAGAGAGGTTAAGTTACTTGGTCACAGACACCCAGAGGAAGATGTGGGACCTAGGGAGGATGGTGCCTGAGGCCTAGGAGGCAACCTCATTTAGCCGAGAGACCAGTGGGGCTGGAATGGGCCTCATGAGGCCCAGGAGAGCTTCCAGGTCCTGTCCCAGTTTCATTCTTTACAACCAGTAAAGGTCACTCCACTTCTCTGTGGTGCCAGAGAGGAACTGGGCAAGACCAGTGGTATTTAACCAGCAAGAGGTGCCGGCCGATGCCTGATACTTTCATCCATCATTAATTTTTAATGTAAGCTTAAGGGGAAAAAAGCAATGTAGCAAATGCTTTTGTTAAATTTGTAGACTTTGTCTAAATTTAATTTAAAATGACAATTAAGGGCTATTGTATATTCCTAGATCTTGTTCTTCCTACTTTAGTTTTAACGTTAAAATACTCTTTTTACTAATGATAACAAAACTGAAATAAAAAATTGTTACTTAGAAAAATGAAGAGTTGATCATCTGTTCGTTTTGATATATTTTTTTTTTAACTTCACTGATGCATGAATCCTAAAGTCTGGCTGCTAGGGGACCTCACGCCTACTCTTGCTGCTGATGTCCCTGAGGCTGTCATCCAGGGGAAGCTGGGGCTGTAACTAGGGAGAGAGAACCGAGGGAGGCGGTTTGACCCATGTGGGTGTCAGGGACCGATTAAGCGAGCAAGCGAGCAAGCGTTGGCTGGGAGACAGGGGTTGGGAAACAGGACAATAGTCAATCAGAAGGGTTCCAAGACTCAAAAGGGAAGAGGGAAGGGTAGGGGGAGGTTAGTCAGAGAAGAGAGGGAGACAGAAGCAGAGACACACACGGGGACAGAGGGAGAGACACAGAAAGAGGTAGTGGAATTGGAGAAAAAATGGAAACGCAAGGCAGCAAACATGCACACATAAGGCACAGAGATCACCACATGGAGACCTGGCAAGAAGGTGATGATGGCCACAGAGACAGATGGTGACGATGAGGCAGTAACAGAGATAGTGCCATCTATGGAAGACCGCAAGAACCTATAAAAACAGTGAGATACATGGCAACAGAGACAGGGACATCCAGTACACGTGAAGAGAGCAGGCGACGCAAGTCCCGGGAGAGAGCCAGAAAGACAGTTTTTGGAAAAGAAAGAAAAGTGGAAAGAGAGGCCGAGCACGGCGGGCAGAGAGTGGGGGAGCCAACCAGCCCCGTGCCTGTGCAGGGTGTGGGTGGAGGAAGCTGCTGGGCTGCAGGGACTAGATAAGCCGGGGGCCAAAGGAAAGCAGGGGAAGGAAAGACGTTTACAACCCCCCAGGGGAGAAAGCCAGGGAGCTGCCCCAGGCCCAGAGAACAATGGGTACTTGACCCCAGAGGGTCATTAATGAGACAATTAATGGAAAGAGCAACAGAAGCCTCCCGGGGGAGGATGGCCAGAGTGGCTAAGTGGAATTATTGAGGGTGGCGTGGCCCTGAGAGAGGGGCCTTTGCCCATACTCGCTCCTGTCCAAGGGGCAGCACCTCCCGGCTTTCCTGTCCCCATGCCTTTGCCTTTGCTTATGCCACTCCTTCCACCTGGAGAGTGGCCCCTGATTACATCCATTCAGGGAGCCGCAGTCTTTGGAAGGTGAATAAATGTGGTGTATCTGTGAGATACTGGTGAGCCAGGGCCAAAGATTTTAACAAGAATAGAGCTCCCAGCAGCACCCTGGGAGGCTGAAGCAGGAGGATCACACGTTCCAGCTCAGCTTACACAAACTAGGGACCTTGTCTCTTAAAAAAAAAGGAAGAAGAAAGAAAAAAGGCTGAGGATATTGCTCAATATAAAGGTCCTGTGTTCAATTCTCAATATAACCCACAATAGAATAGAATGCCCTCCCCAAGAAAATGAGCAATGGAGAAAGCAAACATGACCATACATATAGGCTGGTGCTATTTAACAATAATACAAACAGCTATTCTTTTAAAATTATCCCTATCTTGCATTGTAAGATTTTTAAAGGGAGAAAAATTTTTAAAAATTCAAAAAGGCAAAATTTAAAAGAGAGTTGTGAGGAATCATTATTAAATTCACAGTGGCGACTGCCACTGGGAAGTGGGAGGAAGATTTAAACTCCACCTTGAAGGCATCATACACGTATCAGCAAGCTGCTCTGTGTGTTTATGTGTGTGTGTGTATGTATGTATGAAAACTTGACAATGTTAATTTTGAGCTGTGAAAATAGTGGGTGTTACCTTGTTTTGTATTTATTTTTCCCTATGCTTTTAGGATTTTTTTCAGTGTATGAGGGGCGGGTAGAATCCTAGCTTTTAGCTCCAGCCCAAATGCTGCCTCCTGCAGGAAGTCTTCCAGGCAGGAGCCCACCCAGCATTCTGATGTGGTCTTTTCTTTTTCCTTGCACCAAGATCTCAGGACTCGCAGCACTTTCTTCCTGTGCTTCCTCTCCCTTGTGATGATCAGGGACTGTTCTCCAGTGGATGGCAGCCCCCTTGAAGGCAGGGACCTCCAGCCCGAGGTGGCACCCAAAGGTGTGACATTAAACTTCATTCTCCCACCCTGGCACTGTGGAAACCAAGAGAGCTGAGGTTACATCTCCAGTGTATCAGTGACCATCAACCAGGACTGGGGAGGTGGGAGGGCAGGCTTCTGACAGTCAAACCATGGCTTCAGAAATGGAGACAGGGCAGCTGCTACTCAGAAATGTTCAAGGAGGAAAGAGGAGGCTGTGTTTGGTGTGGCCCCAGAATCACCCCATTGCTAGTTGGTTGGTTGTGGCAGCCCTGTTAGCAAGGCCTCCATTTAGGGGCCCTGCATTGTCCTCTGGTCTCACCCCGCAGAGTAGAGAGGCATTCAACCCTCTCTACCTAAAGCTACAGGTGAAAAAAACCCTTTGCTTCTGCCAGCCCTGATGAATCCTAGTTGCTGGTAAAATGGAGCCATTGTGGAGCTCTAATAAGTCACTCCAGGCAGCTACCATTCTCGGAACATTGACTTTGCGCTTGTCCCTTGAGCTGCATTCTCTAATTTGATTGTCATAACAGCTCTCTGGCTAAGATTTCACTGTTCCCATTGAAGGGAGGAGGAAAGGGAGGCTCCAAGGCTAGCAGTCCTGCTCAAGGTCACAGCACACAGTAACTGTTGGACCTGGGACTCAAATTCCATGCCTCAGGTGACAGTCTGGAGCTGGCCCCAGGTCTCTTGTGGGTCTGGACAGTCTCAGCGAACCCCCGACCTCTGGGTAACTCCCTTGCTATGCAAATGGGGACAGTGAGGCACAGGGAGGGGAAACACTTGTCCACTGATAGCAAGAGTGGGTGGCAGACCTGAGACTTGACCCCAGAGTTCCTGACTACTTCCTCCTGCTCAGTGGAGTTTCACAGACAGCAGGGCAGACCTCACATTTAGATTTTTAAGCCACTGGGCTTGGAGATGTCTTTATGCCTTCTTGGGACATAAAATTGTAGGGTCTAGAGAGCAGGGAAGGGATTTAAGGAACATCTGGTCTGACTGCCTGTTTGTAGTGATGAATATAAGGCCCAAAGAAGGCAAATGACTCACTCGCAAAGACCCTTTGATGTCAGAAAGTCCTTGCTGAAAACAGCAGCCTCGTGATCTACAGTCTCTCGTATTCTCAGAACCGACTGGCTCCCACTTACAGCCCTGGTTAATAACAGGTAACTCGGTGTCCAAACCCAGGGCAGATTGGAAACTATAAATTAGAATGTGGGAAGAGCAGCTTCCCTGCAGAGCTGTCTGGAATGTCAGTGCAAGAATGCACCTAGGATGGCTGCTGGGCTAGGGTCTGTCTCCTACCTGGTTTCCCTCCCTCTGCTCCATCTCTTGCTGTTGCACTAATCATCTTAAAACATAACCTTTGCAATGACATGGGCCTGTGTCAGTGGCTCGCCCTTCCCTGGAGGACTGACAACCTCCTAACTGATCTCCATTTTTTCCATAGCTGGCCCTCTGCTCCATTCTCC
This sequence comes from Dolichotis patagonum, assembly GCA_004027295.1. Classification (NCBI taxonomy): domain Eukaryota; kingdom Metazoa; phylum Chordata; class Mammalia; order Rodentia; family Caviidae; genus Dolichotis; species Dolichotis patagonum. The sequence goes on from PVJX010003405.1 coordinate 54,571, forward strand.
ATTTGGGGAACTCTTCAACATGTAAACCTGCTGCTCCCTATCAGTAGCTCTTCTTTGCCCCTATGAAAAAGTCCAAAATTCTTAACTCAAGGCCTTAAGGGCAGGGTTTCACCTAAACTGTCCCTCTGATCCCTTCCCTCTTCAACCTCTCTCTTGCTCTGGCTCCAGCTCTGCTGGCTCTGTCAACTTCCCACACATGCCTGGCACTTCAGAGACTTTGTACATTCTGTTTCCTCTGCCTGGGACATGCCAGACCTTATGGGCCTTGCTAACTCCTCCGCATCCTTCACCTCCCAACCACCCTCACTGCCCTGGGCAGCCTTCCCTGACCTCCTATTGTTCCATTGATTATATGCAATGTCTTTAGTAGCTGTCTCCTGCCCAGGCTGTGAGCACAGAGAGGACAGGCCTCACTCATTTGCCATAGCACACCCTGTGCCCAGAACAGAATGAAGCTTCACACACTTTGTACCCACTCCACCCATTTGCCCAGTGAACAGATTAATCCATGTTTCTGCTCAATGAAACAGATGCGTCCATGCAGCACACACTTCAGCATCTTAATCCTTGTGTGCTGAGCATCCCCTGAGCCTAAGTGTGGTCCCCTCCACAGGGCGGAGACAACCGTCCCATGGTCCCTGATCACATGGGCTACACAATCTTTTGGGAGAGGCAGACATGAAACAGAGTCATAAGGCAATATACCATGTGTATTTAACTGAGTTCCATGAAGGGAAACAAAGGCAGTGTACAGGGTTAGAGAATGGAGGGTGGGGCAGTGAAAATGTAGGTGAGGTAATCAGGGGGTGCCGCTCGGAGGAGGAGGCATTTCAGTGATGATCCAGGACTCATGAAAAACACTCAGTCCCCTCTTCCTGGGCCAGATGTGTCCAGGTGTGGCAGCCCCAGATCCCTACCTCCTGGCTGGAGCAAGACACCCAGAAGGAGCTGCTGGCGAGGTGGGTGTGGAAGTCTCGGGCTGCCCTTCCCTGCAGCTGTGATTGGGTTCTTTCTGCGTGGCGAGAGGCGGCAATTGCTTTTGCACTGAGGCCTCCGCTGATTGTGGCCAGGCGATTGGCACCCACAGACAGTGGCCGCCTGGGTTTACCATGCACCCCCAGCGCCGCGGCGGGCCGTGCGCAGCGTGCCAGCCCAATCTCGCCTCCTGTATTCAGAGTTGATTAGACGCTATTTCTGCCTGGATTTTCAGAAGGCTCAAGAGCTTTTTTAATCACTACAGTGGCTCATTACGGTTTTGCAGTGACACTCATGTCCTTCAGTTCTCTTCTCAGATTAGATTCTATAGTCAGATGAATATTGGATGATTTCATTACATACAAATGCAATCAACAGTTTTGCATAAATTTCTTCTCTTTTCTTGAGTTTCAATTGACCCCAGCACCCATGGTGGCAGGCGCGATCCACATGCAAATGAGCTAGGTTTGCAGCCAGGAGAGGGCCGGGAGGAGGCAGGAGGCGGGCACTTGCGCTGGCCCAGGGAGGCAGCCGGGTTTGATTGCTGAGGTTTTGAGAGAGGGACCCCAGGAGGAGGTGGCTCTCTGTGGGCAGCCTCTGTGGCTCAAACTGGGTTCCCCATTCAAGACGCTGTCCCTCTGGGGAACTGAGGCACAGGGCTGCTCTGGGGGGAGCAGACGGCCTCTCTGGGCGGAGAAGGGAATTTGGCGTCCTGGGTTGGCAGCTGGGCTGGAAAGGGTATGCTCAAAATGCTTGGAGCGATGGGTGAGTTTCTATATTTTAGAAACTGATGGGGCCAAGGCACTGTATTCCTGCCGCATGCGCCTCTGCCCCGAGGGTGCTGGTGGTGATGGCATTGTTATTATCTCTGGCATCATCATTACTCTTTCTGAAGGCTTAGGAGGGCAATCAGCCAAAAGAGTCCAAAGCCAGCCTAAGGCAGGTGAGAAAATTTGGAGCCTAGGACGGTTGTCCTGGCATCTTGATTTCTCTACCTCTTCTGTGAGTAGCTGGGCAGGAAAGCCTCAGAAGTGAGCCTCAGAAGGCTTCTAACCCATTTAGTTCTTGAATGCTTGGCAACTGCTTGTTCCTCACCAGGAGCAAGGAGCTCCTTCCCTTTAGGGACCTGTCTCTGGCTCACACAGCTCCTTGGTGAGAAGTGCTCTCCGGAGATACTCCTTCCTCCTGGGTCCCACGACAATCCTCAGGTCAGCAGTGTGACCATGTTCTGCTGTCACCTGCCCCAGGGTTGCAGCTTCTTCTCCAGAACCCATGCTGTAGCCTCCTACCTGCTGTCCTCCAGATGTTTCTGGTGGCTGTCACAGGTCTTATTTAGTCCAGGTGTGAGGCTGGAGGTGCCGGGGAGGTTGGGGACCCCGCTGTGCACTTCACACTCCCTCAGGGGCAGTGTTAGAGCGCTCGGCAGCCAGGACCAGGACACTTTGGCATCCCATCCTCTAGGCAGCTTCTTTATGAGATCTCCAAATGTGAACACAGATGTATCACAGACAGTGGAGGGTCCAGGGCCCGAAGAGAGAGGTGTGGGTGTAAAAGTCACCAGGGACCCATCAGGAAAGTGGACAGATCTGCTGTCATTATCATAGGCACCACGGAACCCTGAGGAGGATAGAGCTCTAGCCAGTCTCCGTGAATGCACAGCCACAGGCCCAGGCTCCTTCCTACCCCTCCCTTGGCTCCCTGATGGGTGTTGTGAAGACCCAAGATCTGAATTCAAGCAGGAGGCTCCCACATTGCCAGTGGGACTATTAAGGTCCACAGAGGGTTAAACAGCAAAGAGCCACACAGAATTGACGCTAGGCCCCTGATGTGGCCTGGGACTGCTCCTCTGTTCCTCTGGCTGCCTCCAGGGACCATTGCCTCATCATTCTGTCCCTCTGTGTGCAGGCACAGAGTCCTTCTTCCCCAGCCAGAAGGGCCCACCCCTTACTGCCCATGTGGTTTTCTGCTTTCCCTTCCCAGGCTCTTTTTTCTGAATGTATCTCTCTGTTCCCTGGTGTGGCTGTGTCCCTCCCTGCCTCCGTGGCCCTCACTCCATCTCTGCTTCTGGCAGTCAGGTCCCTTTGCCAGGCTATATCTGTCCCGTTGCTCTCTGCACATGTGTTGCCAAAGCTGGCTTCTGTCGGAAACAGGTGATCTGAGACCCAGGGAGGCCCCTGTTAGAACTCTGATCCCCCGAAGAAGGAGTCTGGTGCAGCATTTGCCGCTGTGGCCTGTGCTGGCCTGGCCATCTTTGCCTCCCAGTCAAGAGGCAGGGAAGCAGCCACATCTCATTCACCTCAGACCGGTTCGCCCATGGTTCTCCCACGCAGGCGCAGATGCGAGAGGCTGGGAGCTGGGGATGTGGTGTGGTGGGGAGGACACAAGGGCTCCTGCTGGCTCCTCAAGTAGACTGAGGTTGTCCTCTCCAGGCCCCAGTCTTCAGCGGGGTCCAAGCTGGTCGTGTCTGTGGCAGGCTCCCCTGGGGAAGCTCCCTTCCTGCATCCCTGACCTCCAGGCCCTCCTGACAGAATGAACCTGTTTCCCAATCCGATTTCAAGTGGGTCCTGACCCCCCTTACCAGCCTCCTCCCCTTTCCTACACAGGCACAGAGGGCTGCTTCCCCTAGCAGGCCTGCGTTCTGGCCCAGGGCTGTGGTCTACGCAGGCTGGAGAGGCACGAACTGGGCTCTAGAGGATGATAGGTCTGTGCCAATTCCCAGCTCTGGGTCATTGCAAGGGAGTGGCTTTGCCTCTCTGAGCCCAGCTCCCTCCTCTGTGAAATGCAGACAATGCTCCTGCCCTTGCAAAGCTGCCATGAGGACTGATGTAAGTAAGAGTATCTGGTGCAGAGCTGGGCGCAAAGCAGACGTTTGATAAAGCATTTGTTAGGAATAAGTGGATGAGTAAGTAACGCATGAGTTATAGAACTCAGATATGCACCATCGGGGGCACAGAGAGGGAGTGCTGGGCATCAGGAATGGCACAAGAAAGGGCATGGAGATGAGAAGCCTGGAACCCCGAGTGCTCTGTGCATGAGGTAAGGAATCCCACATGGAAGCTTGTGGCAGATCCGGGGCCATGGCCGTGCAGACCGGAGGCCAGGCCCAGAGTTTGTCTGGTTTTTGCTTTGTTTGTTTGTTTCTTTTTTGTGATGCATCCTTTGTTTTAGGGAAAGGAATGATCAGAGGACTTTACTGAGGGTCCACAGTGCAGCCGGCAGCTCAGAGTGATCGCAGCAGCAGTGACCACGAGCAGAAGCCTCGAGGCAGGCACAGCAGCAAGCATCACCCAGCTGGTCTTCACAGCAATGCAGAGGCCTGTGTTAGCCCCTTGTTGGCGAAATACACAGTGAGACCCAGAGGACAGTGACTGTCCCAGTCGCTCAGCTAGTGACTGTCCCAGCCAGGTCTAACCTACTGCAGAGCTGGTGCCCAGCCCCTTCCTGCCACTCAGCCTTCCAGAGGGAGACCCCACATCTTGGGGCAGGGAGCTCACACATACGAAGTGGCTTCAAGATGTTTCCAGTTCGTGAAGGGAAGAAAACAAAACATCACTGCAGGGCCTGAATATCAAGAAGATGGTTTGGGGAGGGCTTGCTGGAAAAGAGTAAGACCTTGGGCAGGGAGACAGCCCAGTGGGAGGAGGTGGGGACAGAGGCTGTCACCCTGGCCCTGAGGACAGTGGCTGTGCTACTTGGGGCTGGGGCCTGAGCCTCTTGGTTTGTGCCTCCATCTTGCTGGGCACTGGAAAGGTAGAGTTCTGGTGGCTCCAGCCCAGACCTCATCCCAGTAGTGCTGCTACCCTCCTGCTGTGAGACCTGGGCTAAGCCGACTCTCCTTTCTGAGCCTTGCTCACTCTGTACTGAAAAGAGAAGAGCAACGGCCACAGGCAGGAGCGGGTAATGCTGGCTCCTCCGTCCCAGGGCCTCCTCCTCACCCCAGGCCTAGACCTCATTTCAGCACATCAAAAGCTAAAAGGACACATGTGCATGGTCAGACGCTGAAGTCCACTGCCTGGTTCGGTCTAGCTGTGTCATCTGGAGTATGACAGTCTTCTCATCCATACAGTGGGGATTAGCCAGGTGTCATGGTGAATGCCTGTAATCCCAGCACTGGGGGAGGCTGAGGCAGGAGGATTGTTGTGAGTTCAAGGCCAGCCTGAACCACATAGTGAGACCCAAAACGAAAAAACATAATAGGGATTATAAATTCAGGGTCTTTACTCTAAAACATGTGAAGTCAGTTGGGTTTCAGACCTTTTTTGAACCTATAAAACTAATACAGAGCCAACACATAAAATGCATGATCTCCTGCTAGGATCTGGGCATTTTCTTTTTTTTTTAATAAACAAACCCATTCATTTTGTTTTTCAACAAAACGTAAACATACACACCAGGTAGTGAACCAAAGATCCACAAACAGCTCTTAGTCAGTTCTAGCATCAGACCCAGGAAAAATCTGTTATTTGGTCACTGAAGCTTTCAAATTTCACCGGGGAAAGGATAAGGGTTGCGGGCCTGGCTGGAGCCCTTTCTTCGTGGGGCTGATGTGTAGATGAGAGAAGTTACTGCACCCAAGGCCTTCAGCACTGTGCCGGGCACACGGCGAGTGCCCAAGACATACACACCGCAGCAGAAGCCCCTCCCTTGCTCTAAATCTCCCTGGGGCAGCTGGGTGCAGCCACACATCGCACATCGCTGTAGTCTCAGCTACTCAGGAGGCTGAGGCAGGGGATCACTTGAGCCCAGGAATTTGAGGCCAGCCTCAGGAACACAGGGAGAGCTCAACTTTAAAAAATAACCTACAAGCAAACAACAGCCTTCTTTCTCATGCTCCCAGGTCCTTGGAAGAGCTGTTTAGCCCTTTGTGATTGGACCCTGCCTGCCTAGCTCCCATCTGGTGTTGGGTCTCTCCTTGTGTGCACCAGGCCCTCCCTCTGCAGGCTGTTGTACTCACCGTGTCTTCTGCATTTTTTTTTTAACCCCCATGGTATCCTGTAGGTCTCCTGGCCCCAACACAAGCATACACGATATGTAATGAAAATAGTGAGTTCTCTCCTCTGGACCCTAATCTCCAGCAGAGTGGTGGCTCAGTGCATATTTACGTTGGTATAGAATAAATGAATACCCTTACCTAGCCATAGGGTTGCTTTTACCTGAATATACATTCGTTGGATGAATAAATGAAACATGGCTTCTAAAAGAAGATCCCACTAGAACCCCATATGTACCCTAGGAGATTTCTCAAATGCTTTTCTTTCCCTCCCCAATTCCTTAAGTGATTTTTAATTTTTATTTTTATTTAAAGAGGAAAAAAAAAAAGCTGGGTATGGTGGTACAAGTCTGTAATCCCAGCACTCAGAAGGTTGGGGCACGAGGATTGTTATGAGCTTGAGACCAGCCTGGGCTACAAAGTGAGCTCAAGGGCAGCCTGAACTGCATAGTGAGACCCTGTCTTAAACAGAAAAAAAGAAGAGAAAAAAGCACAGAAAAATTCAATGAAGCAAGCAAGCAAACAAACAAACAAAAACAAAAGCCAAATGATGACAACAAAATGGTGATACAGGATTTCAAAATAAGAGGATAGGAATTTAACAGTGGTTGTTATATTACATATTGCTATTTTCAAAATACATATGTAAAAATCGTATTGTCTCACTAGTGTAAGAAACTGAAAATAAATAAGATTCAAAAGTTACAATAGATGTAGTGAAAGGGAAAAAACTGCTCAAAGGGAAATCATATTGTTTGATCAGTTTTGCATGCCTATGTCTGGTAACCTGGGCCACTATCTTAAATGATTTTTTAAAAGGGGCCGGAGTTCTCACAGGGCCCTTCGGGATCTGGGCCTGGGGGAAGGGGTGTCAGTGCACTAGGCCAAACCACTTGTCCGAGCTGGTAGAGGCCTGTGGAGCCTGGGGGTGGGGGTGGGGGTGGGGGTGGGGTGAAGGAGGCCTCCAGGGCTCTGGAGCAATTGCTGTAAAATAAACTCCATAATCAGGTAAATGCTTCGTTCATTCGTGTAGGGGAAGGTTCCAAGCAGCTGCGGGCTTCTTCCGGCCAGCCGGAGGGGACCTGTCTAATCTCAGGGTAATGAAAACGTGGGTCTAATTATGACAGCAGGCCGAGGCCTAGGCTGAGACTGGACTGGGGGAGCAGTGGGGCCCTGGCAGCGGAATTAGAACATTTAAACTGTCAGCCCAAATCCAGGAAAGGCCTGATTACCTGGTCCACGAAGAGGCCATTTTGGTCTAGTGTCGACTATAATTTCCTGGTCACCGGCTATGAAGCCAGGGGCCACCTCCCCTCCCCTGGGATGGGGGTGAGGAAGGTGTGGGTGTGGAGGGTGTGAGCTCAGCCTCTCTGACCTCCTCTCCTGCTGGACACACCCAGGCCAGGGGAGCGGCCCATGTGGGACAGACAGAGAAACAAGCACACACATCCCATATGCTGGATGTGTGAAATATGCATCCAGAGGTTATAGGTAAATGACATAAGGAATGTACACGCTGGGAGGGGTGAGTGACACACGCAGGTGTGTGTAGCATGCACATACATTTGTTGTGTGCACACCACAGGTGAAGTGTGTGTGCGTGTGTGTGTGGTGCAGCTATGCAGGGTATGAATGCGCTGCTATGAATCTATGGGATACAGGGCTGTGTCTGCCTGAGCCATGAGTGGCCCATCCATCAGAGGCTCATGGCAGCTTGTGGGTGCATGCTGTGTGCTCATGATACCTCATAGGGTTCTGTGCACACAGTAGGGTATACACAGGCTACATGTGGCTTGTATGGAAGGTGCTTGGGTGGACGTATGTGACTTGCCCCCACCAGGTGCTCTGGGGCCATGAGCTCTGCAAGGAGACATGTAGTTCTCCAAGAGCCCGGATGTAGGCCTGCCTCCTCTGCTGACAGCTTTTGTAACCCTGAGTAATCATTTAACTTCTCAGAAACCTGACTTTTGTAGTCTGTAAAATGGGTAATAATAACAACTAACATCTACTGCACACTTACTGTGTTCCTGCGACACCATATACCTATCTCTTGTTGACTTTTTTTAACTGCCCCAAACAGTAAGTACTAGGCCAGTGGGAGAGACAAGCTTTTGGCAGCCTAGATAAGGCAAAGCAGCATTCAAATCCAAGCAATCTGACTGCAGGGTAGGGTATTTTACTGCCAGGCTGAATGGGATACCTATTGCCTAGGCGCGTCCTGAGGACTGCGTGACAGTTTTCACCTAGCACAGTCTCCAGCACGTACAGCAGTAAATGGTACTGCTATTATGGCATATGATGCATGCATGCAGGACATTTAAAAAAGCATCAACCGAATGTGTGGGAAATGAACATGAGGCATGCACCACGCATGCCTGTGGTCTAGTGAGGAGGATATACGTGATATGATTATCCATGGGCTGTATCTCATGTGTATACCATATATGCACCCTATACAGACACAATGGGATAAACATTTGTGTAATGTCTGTATTTGAGGCTATATGAATATAGTTTGAAACACACCTATTTGTGATTCAGGTTCTATGTGTCTGCTCTAATGTCACCTTTAGTTAAAATATCAGTAATTGCCCCATTGAAGACAGCTCCAATTCCAATTCGAGTTGTTGCTGCTTAATACAACACACAGTCCAGTGGTTTATGATGTTTATGGTTTTATTTCTCACTGGCACAGAAACCTTAGGTCAAGGGCTTTACAGCTTTCCTCACTGCTGATTTCCCGTGTCTAGAATGAGTCCTGGCAGGATGCAAAAATGCCCAATCGCGCGTGCCTCTGTGTGTGTGTGTGTGTGTGTGTGTGTGTGTGTGTGTGTGTTACTCAGAACTGAACCTAGTATTTTTCCCTTTGAGTCAGGGTCTCAGGAAGTTACGGAATTGCCCAGGTTGGGCTCAAACTTGTGATTCCCCCTGCCACAGTCTCCCACAGTGCTGGGATCACAGGCGTGCACCACCATCCTTGGTTTTAAAAAGTGCCCCCATGAGTGGTAGGTAGTATACTGTAGCGATACCAAAGACTGACGCTGCCGCCTTATGCACGCAGGCAAGAGCCCCACCACTGAGCTACAGCTTCAGCCCGTTCTAGTTTTCACTTTGAAACCCGGTATCGCTTAGTTGCCCCGGATGGCCTTAGTAGCTGGGATTCCAGGTACGCCCTCCCGCGCCCGCACTTCCCCTCCGTGCGTATTTAGGAGGACGCATTCCAGCTGCCTGCCGCCTCGCGCCCTTGCCCGGAGGCTTCGGTCTGCAGCCCAGGCCCCTACCCGCCGGCCTCCCGGGGCGCGACCCCGTGTACACGCGCGGCCTGCGGGGCCCGGGCACTTCCCGGCGGCCGCAGGGCGGGGAGCTCGAGGGCCGCGGCAGGGCGGGCTGCAGGAAGCCGCGCATTGTTCAGGCCGCGTCCCGGCAGGGAGTTCCCGGCCCCGCGCGGACTTGAAAGGAGAAAGCAGCGCCCGCGAGCGGCCGGGCGGCCAGCAGCCTGCGCGCCGGAGGAAGCGCGGCCCGCGCTCCGCTGACCCTGGCATCCGCTCCCGGCCCGCGGCCCGGGAAGGTGGAGCGGCCGTGCTGGGCAGCCCGCCAGGCCAGGGTTCGAATCCCAGCTCGCTGCCTCTCAGAGCCCGGAAAAGTACCGGGAGCTGCTGGACGCCCATCCCAGGGAAGCCCGGTGCCCACCCCTTCCCTCCCAGGTTCACCTCACCTGCACCCACTCAAAAGCCAAACTCAAACATGCAGGTGGGGGGGTCGGTCGTGGCGCCGCGAGTTCGAGGCCAGCCTGGGCTGCATGGCCAGACTCATAAAACAAAACAACCACAGAGCCGCAGGTGGTGAAACCAAGTTTCAGGGAAAAAGGTTGTTTCTGTTTTTGTTTTTCCTTGTTGCTGCCTCCCCTGAGTGGGGAAGTCCTGCCTGCTAAGAGAACCTACTCACCTAGTGTTAGTGAGAGCCATTTGTGCAAACAGGGTTGCTTGCTTGTGTGTGTGTGTGTGTGTGTGTGTGTGTGTGCTCAAACCTTCCAAGTGGAACTTTACAGGTACTGTGATAAATGGGGAAACTGAGGCCTGGAAGGAGATAGACTTGTTAACCCCAAGGCTTTCTCCCAGTGCAGCCTTCTGTGTGGTCGCTGTGGATTATAAACTTGGTGGAATAGCTCTGGGACCGGGATCACCCGCCTATTCCGGGGCAGGTGGGTGGCCCTGCGCAAGCCGGGCCCAGAGAGGTCACTGCCATGGTCAAGCAGGCTGAGGAACCAGGGCTGGTCCTTGGTCTATTCTGGGAGATGTTAATCCCCACCATGCCAGCACCATAATTTAGGGCAGGGATATGTTTAAGACCTAATCAAGGCAGGAAAAATTAAGGGATTAGCAACTCCATTCCAGCCCAGCCGCCAGCCACTGAGCTTTGCCCTCCAGCCTTGGACTGGCCTCCTGCTGGAGGGAGGTGGGGAGGGATGGAAAAGGTTGGGATCTTCACTGTTGTCACCCAGCCCAGAGAGGTCGAGTGGCACTGTGTCACACAGAGCAATGGCTGTGGAGCACTGCTCCATGCTCCATCTACAAACTTCTTTTGGGGGCAGAACTTTGTTCCTGCGTGGTAAAGCCCTGGGGTACTGTTGACACTGAGGTGCGGTTGCCAGCCAGGTCAGGAGACTCTGACTGTGTAGAAACAGCGCCCTTCCCCTCCCTGCCCCCCCCACCCCGCCCGGCCTGGGGAACCCTACACCAGGGTGGGGGGGTAATTGAGATCAGATGCAGCTGTGACCTGCGCTGTGCTCCCCCGGAACCTGGAAGCACTTATTGTCTGGAAGGGAATCCGGGGCCCTCTCTGGACTGGGGGTCCAGCCGGCCTCCCTCGTCTCCTCCCCAGGCGGCCCCAGACAGCCTGCAGTGGCTGGGCCCTGAGGAGCCTCTACTGCTGCCTGGGGGTTTGAGCCTGGCCTTGATGAATACGACTGCTGAAAGCGCCTTCCTGGCTTCCTTCTTCCTGGGGATACGGTTACAGGGGGCCAGACTTCCTGCCTGGGCCACCACCTTCTCCAGTGCAGTGCAGTCCTCAGGCTCCTAGGCAGGGTCCCCCCCCCCTCTTGCCATGCTCAGCTCAAATGTCACCTCCACAGGGAGGCCCTCCCTGACCACCCTAGGCTCTAGCCCACCTACTGGCAGTCTGCTTCCTTTTCTTCCTACCACTTATCTCTAACTAGTCGGTTCATTTATTTTCTTATAATGGCACTTGTTTTCTGTTCCCACTTTAAGAATCTGAGGTCTGTGAGGGCAGCGACTTTGTGCTTATGGGGCTTGGAATTGTGCCTTGTACGTAGCAGGTGCTTGGTAAATACTGGTTGAATGAACATAGCCATGAATGAGCCCCCATCTCTGGCCTCTAAACTTGGAACCTGACCTTGAATCTCTTTGCTCTGTGCTATTTGACATCCCTGATTTCCGGCCTCCCATATGTTTTGATTTCACAATTTTTGATAAGAAATTCCTGTTTCTAGTGCTTATTCTTCTGGGTGCATTTGACTACCTCTGGCTGTCATCTGGAAACTGCAGGCTGACCTCTGACCTTGTGTCTCTGATACCTCTTCTTTGCCCTACTCTTCGCAGTCTCTGCGGTGTGGCTCTGGGTAAGCTTTGAACATAATTTTCTTTTGTCTTTTTTTCCCCTCTGTGGTGCTGGGAATCAAATCCAGAGCCTTGTGCATTCAAGGGAAGAACTCTACCACTGAGCCACATCCTCAGATCTGTTTTTTGTCTTTTTGAGATGGGGTCTTGCTATGTAGTTCAGGCTGGACTTGAACTCACTTTGTAGCCCAGGCTGGCCTCGAATTCGGTGATCCTTCTGCCTCAGCCTTCCAGGTGCTGGCATTACAGGCATGCATTGCCATGTCCGGCCTATGAACCCAGTTTGGAAACTACAATCTGATGACTTTTTAGTCACATTCATTGCTGTAATGTTGCAGGGTCATTACTTAGAAGTCTTGTCTGGGCCCATCCCTTCCCTGGGCATCCGCAGACCTCAGTTGTGTGCTGGGCGTATTCTAATCACTGGTCTCTAATTTCTTGTGTCCAGTTTTTACTCAACAGCAAACTAGAAGCAGTTTTCCTGGCAGGACCCTGAAGTCTTAGGCACAGGGGAGGGTACATGCTGACTTAGGGGACCAAGGATAAGTCCCTTCCATTAATGTAGCTCTGCTGGGGCCCAGCTTAGTGGCAAAGTGACCTTGAATGAAGAGGAAGGTGACTGTCCCCTTGGCTGGCAGAGCTTCCTAATGGGTGCAGGTTGGCAGGACTCCAGATCCCTTGTACAAAGCTTGAATTTCGAGGGTGGCTCTTGGGCGTGTGACCTGTGATTGGTTTAACTTCTACCGTCATTGTTTTGAGAGTTTGGTTAATGTTTGAACAAGGGGCTGTCCCTTTTCGCTTTGCCTTGGCCCTGCCTGTGCTTGGCCAGACCTGGCAGCTCCCAGCTGGGCGGCTGAGGCTGAACATGCTCTGCTATGGGGGACTTGGGTGTGGTCCCCACTCTGGGTGTTTAGGATCAGGGAACAAGGAGATGCAGTCAGCTCGTGCAGAGGGCCTGGCCATAGCAAGGGCTTATGTGCTGAGGGACCTGAGGTGCCAGGTGCCAGGGTGTGTGTTTGTGTGTCTGTTGGTGGAGTTGGGGGATTGATTCCACCAGAAGCCTTCAAGAGCACTTCCTGGAGGAGGCCACAAGGGACCTGACATTACAGGACAGATCCCCTGACAGGAGGGGCAGGCATTCCCTTAGGAAAGTTTGGCGTGGGAATAGACACGTGGTCTGGGTGGGAAAGTGGGAGTGAGGGGCAGAGTGGCTGGTGGTGCAGTGAGGGGAGGAGGAAGGATGAGAGGCCTGCGGGTGTGGGAGGGTCCCAGCTTCCCCTCCAGCCGGGACAGAGCAGTTCTGTTTTGTACATGGAGCAGAGTTGGCTGGGATGGGGATGGCTTTTTAGGATTTTGTTTGAAAAAAAAAAAAATGTTGCCTCTAAAATATGTTTAGAGACACAGCTATGGGGTGTGGGGCAAATGAAAAGCCAGGGAAGAAATTACAGCTAGGAGAGGGCAGGCGTGTGCTACGGGGTCACGGTGCTGTCTAGAGCTCAGGGCTCCTGCATCCACAGCCAGGGCTCTCTGGACTGTGTACCTGACGGAGCTTGCCGCTGTGGGCAGCTGAGGCCCCTGTCCCCTTGCCTGGCCCTTATAGGCAGATCTGCTTCAGATCCTCCCCTCTTCCTCTAGCTAGCCATCCAGGTCTGTTCTGGAAAAAGGTGGCCTATGCTGCCATCTGGTGGTCACTCTGCAGCACTGCCCTGATCCTTAATGGTCCGGACAAGGGACCCTGTGCCCTGGGGTCAGAGAGACTGCGGTCTGGCACATTGATCCCTTTGGGATTCTGGGACTCTTAATGGTGGTATAAGCCATTAGAAAAATCTGTATTTTTTCCCTATGTTTCCCAGTCCTAGTGAGTTAGCACCGTAATTGTCTAATGCAGAAAGCTTTACCAGACCCTTCCCATTCTTTTCTGTGCTGAATCCAGTGTGTCTCCATGTCGTCATGTCTACCTTGTAGGTCTGGAAAGTGTCGAGTGCTCTCCATCCCCAAGACCAGCTCACATCCACCCTGTTCTTTTCTCTGCAGTAATTCACATTCTACCTGCTGCATCTAGAAGACCTTGCTAAAACCCATAGTTACTCACATAACTCTGTTGAGCACCTTCAGAGGCTCCCCAGTAGCCCAGGACAAAGCCTGGCCTCCTCCTCAGGGCATCCCCCTGGAACAGTGGTCTTCTGCCAGCCCCCAGCCCTCTTCTCACGGAGCCCCTGCGGCCTGCCCTGGCTGGCAGTGCCACCCTGTGGCGAGCACTGGGACTCGGACGCCTGGCTGCCTGCTTGAAGATCTCATCTTTGTCCGTTAGTAACTGTGTTACCTCACTTAGTTGTTTCACTGTTTCTTAATCTATGGAACAAGCTTCACTGTTTCTTAATCACTGCTAGGTGAATAGCTGCACCTCCAGACCATACTCTTCAGGGAAATAAATCGGACACATGTGTAAATGCCACGCTGTTTCTCTGCTGTGAGAAACCAAAAGTATAATAAAAGACAGAAATGTGTAACAGGTATTGGAAAATGAGAAGAAAATGTGCAAATGAGAAGGGGAACAAGGAGGGGGGAGGGGAAGAGGAAAGGACAAGAGAAAAGAAAATAGAAAAAATGGAAACAAAGCTTCTGTAAAAAGGAGGAGAAGGGTTGAAAGGAGGGAAAGGGAATGAAAGGGGAAAAAGAAGCAAGATAGATCCTGGATAGGTCCAGACTTCCCATGATGAGCTACCATTATATATGAATCTAAAATGCACCAATAAAATAGGAAAAGAACACAAAACAAACAAGCAGCGCTCATGTCAGGTTACTTCTCTCCGTTTCCCAATCTATAAAACAGGTTAATAACAATAATGCCTCCTCCAGGGCGGTGATTGTGAGGCCCCACCAAAACACCGTGGAAGAATTTGCACTACACTGGGACCAACCCCAAGGGCACAGCCTCCGCCCAAGGCTGCTTCTCTGCTGATGTCCAGTTGAATTTCCCACAACCACCTTCCTTTTGATCATTTGTTAGGGAGACTTACAAAGGTCACCAAGAGCTGTCGGACCCCGGAGTATGGCTCATTACAGGGAGGGTGTACAGCGGCATTGGCTAGAGGAGGAGGCGGACAGGCAGAATCCAGGAGGGCTCCTTCCACGTGGGAAGATTCCTGTGTCCTCTGCCCATGGGATCGGAGTGTGTGGTTCCCCTAGCATTGATGTGACAGCTTTGCCAAGCAGTAAGTTCACCTCAGTTTGTGTTCAGAGTTCCTGCTACGGGCCGATTAGTTGGGTGGTTGGCTGGTCGCCATGTGATTGATCTCCGCCTCCAGGTTGGCTGGTGTGGCATGACCTGAGGGCTCCGTACGCTACCCACCTTTTCATCTTTCTGGTTTGGTCAGTTCCCACCTTAACACTCTGCCGGGGTGGCCAGCCCACCCTACACCATGCTTGTATGACCTGAGCTTCCCAGGAAAGCAGTCCTGTGTGGCATGACAATCAGTGGGGCCCGAGATTATTTCCCAGAAGCCAAGGGCAAAGGCCAGACCTTCTTCTTGGACAAAGCCAAATCCATACTCACACAGACGTAGTGAGCGTGCTGCCCAGCTTCGTATTATCAGAGCGCTCGCCGCTGTTCTGTGCTCACTGCAGTCTGCTCCACATGGATTCCCTCTGCCCCCGCCATGGGGACTTTGACATCTGCTTCTCTGCAAGAGCAGTTTTTCTCTGGAGAGATTGAATTAGATGCATTTCTTCCTCTTCTTTCCCTCCAAGCCTGTATTTATCTCATTATCCTGGCCAGGGCAGTGGCCATTGCTTGTCTCCTCCATCAGAATGTGGTCACCTTGGGAAAACACTGCCTGTCTAATTTTTTTCCTTCCCCAATGCCCGACACAAAGTAAGCACTGATTATTAAGTTAGTTTGTGAGTTCCCCACTACAGAATTAAAAACAAACAATCAAGCAAATAAACAAACAACTAAATTAGACCTAGAGAAAGGATCTGAAAATAGTAGACTGGTGGCCAGAATTGGGGAGTTTCTTTTACCTTACAATAATATAAACTATTTATTATTATTATTAGTTAAATATCTGGCTCTATGCAAATGCTATCTCTTTTCAGATTGAAAACTCACATATGTACAATTATCTCCATTTTTTTTTTGTACCAGGAATCGAACTCTCAGCCTCACACTTGCCAGGCAGGAACTTGCGCCACTGAGCTAAATCCCTGGCCCAGTTACCTCCATGTTATAGGTGGGACCCAAGGTCCAAGGGCTAAGGGTTAGAAGAACTCACATGCATAGCTTCCCCAAGCCGTTGTTCTGCTAAGAAATGTGATTGCCACCTGTGTGTCTCTCAAGAGTCATAGGGCAGAGGACGTGACCCTGGCAGAGGGGACGTTAGGGTCAGTGGGAGGCCAGGGAAGTAGATTTCAGCTGGGGCCCCAGAGCTTCTGAGAGCTGAGACTGTCAAGTGCAGAGGCAGCAGGCAGCCCCTGCTTTACATCTCTGCTACAGTGATGAGGCCTGGCGAGGCCCAAGGCCCAGACGCAGCTGAGAGTGGAGCTACCTCCCTACCTCCGCTTATCTCTGCTGGCCCAGGCTGGGGTGGGAAGAGGGGTTCTGGGGAAAGAGGAAGGAAGAACCACCCAGGCAGAGGTCAGTGGAGGAGCAGGGGGAGGAGAAAGGGGCTCCATCTCAGCTCTCAGGCCGAGCCTGTACTCAGAAAAACAAGGCACACCATGGCGGGGAGTAGACTGTTGGATTCAGTCTCTTGGGTAGATAGGGCAGAAGTCAGACCCCATACAATCTCCCTCCTGGTGGCCTTCTGAAGGCCTGGATTCTAGCTCTTTCTATGCTGTGTGTCCCTGTGAAGACTCCTTTCCTCTCTGGACCTCAATCTCTCAGTCAGTTGAATGGAGGTTTGGGCCCAGTGACCTGAGGCCCCTTCAATGCAGAAAGACAAGAATCAGGGACCTCAGGGTGTGCAGAGGGGACTGGAGGTCACGTTGGGATGTGTCCTGGTGTCCTCTGTCCATGGGCCAGAGCCTAGTTCCTCCCTACCCCTCCTTGCTTCTCTTCTGTCCACCACACAGACCACAGTCTTGTCTTCTCCTTTTCTATTTTCGGACATCCTAGAATTCTGAGGAAGACCCAGGCAGGCGCCAGCCAGCCCTGGAGCTCTGAGCTGCTGAGGGCGGCATGTCTGGTGAAGAAGGAGTCATGCAGTTAGAAGTTCACGGTAGACAGAGCTGGGCCTTCCGGGCTGGAGAGGGCTTGGTGGAACACATGCATGGAAGGTGTCAGGGGTCTCTGCCCTACCCTCCCTGCCCTGTCCCAGCCCCTGGCAGACGCTGGTTCCTGTTGCAGCCTGGACTGCCCAGGGTGCTGGTGCTGGTTAGGGTGGGATAGGAATGCTGTCCTGAACTTAGTCCCCGTGCTCCCCCTGACTAGGACAGTCCCAGCGGGCTGTGCCTGGCTGGGCAGTGGTCTAGAGCTCAGGGGCTGGATGCTGGGTTCAGTCTGCTACAGTGCTGGCCCTGTCCCCCACAGACAGCCAGCTTGGGTGAGGGAACCCAAACCCCTTGCTATGGTTTGTGTCTGGACGTCCCTCAAAGCCTCATGCAGTCTTAGGTGGCTGAATCTAGAGTGCTCGATGCTGGCATCAAGGATGTCTGATTGCTAAATCAGCTCACTGATTGGTTTGGCACCAGCCTAATCTCAGCAGTCTAGATACAATATATCAGGGACAGAAAGAGTCTTGTGTCCTTGCTACTTTCTGCCTGCCATGACTGCTCTCGCCCTGCCTTGGAGCTGGCCCATTATGGACTGAAACTTCTACAAATGGTGACCTAAGTAAACCTTTCCTCCTTTAACTTTGGGTATTGGGGATTTTATTTGAGCAATGAGATAAAAGTAACAAAGATACCCCTGTGTCCTCCCCTCCTCTGGACTCTCAAAATTGTGCCTGGGATCCCATCCCCAACAGGTGGAAGAGCCAGAGGTCAGTGGTAGAGGACGTTCACCAAAGAGGACCTAGAATTATTTTTGTTTCCTCTCTTCTCCATCTTCTGGAGAAAACATCTTACTATATGGGAGGGAGGAAAGGAAAGAGAAGAGACAGAGATGGAGAGAGAGTCAGGAAGGCACTGGTCTATCTCATATGGCAAAATGCAACTGTTTTCTCTGTTCCTAGAGATAGCTTTTGAGGATGGGAGCTATTGGCACCCAAATCTCCTTCCTCTGGGTCCAGAGCCTAGGTCTCCAGGCTTGGGGCTTCATTCTCATTCCACTCAGTCTTTAACTCTGTATTTCACTATTTAAGGAATGATTGGGAATCTCAAAGGAGGGATAGAAGCAGGAAGAAAGTAGTGCTGGAATGAAGGTCGACAGTCAAAGACGTGTGAGTAGAATTATGTTGAGTGGGGTTTAGTGTATTTGGGTTTGGGTGCAGCAGGGTAGAGTTGAGTTGTGTTATTTCATGTTAGAATGGTTGGGTTGACCTGTTTGGTTGAATGAATGGAGTGGATTTGGATTTGGCTGAGTGTAGATGAGCTGATTTGGTTTAACTCAAATTGATTTTAGTAGTGTTGTAGTCAGGATTCGCAAGGGAATAGATTTGATACAGGACATATCTATAGGGATGTCTTAAAATATTCATCCAAAAAGTCGAGTGCAGAAGAGTGTAAGAGATCTGTCCATGCTGGAGTTCTGAAGAATCCAGCCAAGGGCCAGGGTCCCATGGCAGTGTCCCCTGTGACCACATCAGAAGGCCAAGGAGCATGTGATGGAAGATTGAAGGTCTGCTCCAGAAAGCCCAAGGACCAGTGCTGAAGGCCAGAGAGTCAGTGCTGACAGCCAAGATTTGACGCCCAGGTGGAGGTGAAGACAGGAACTCCCCAAAAGAGCACAGCAGCCAGAGCTCAGCAGCCTCTGCTCTCCTGAGAGCAGGAGGCCGGCAGGAGGCGAGATGCTCTCTGGAGCTCTGGCAGCCCCACAGGTGAACCACAGGGGAGGCCTCCAGGATTCTGGAGTAAGGCCCTTCCAAGGGAAATCAGCAACATTCCATATTCCTCACTTGTTCTCCTTTTATGTGGTTTCAGTAATGCCCAGAATCATGCTGACTCAGTTCAGCTGAGCATTCCCCCTTCAACTGACCATTACTTGGTCCACTGCATAGAGTTAACATGATTTGGGTTGTGTTGGATTAGGTTGCATTGAATGGAGTTGAGTTTGATTGAACTGTGTTCCTTGGGTTTGGGTGGGGTGAGTGGAAGTAGATTGATCTGGGTTGATTTGAGTCGAATTTAGGAGAGTTGGGATGGGTTGAATGGGTTGGGCTGTATAAGGATTAAAAGGTGCCAAGTAAACAAGAGGAAAGAGGAACCCAAACCCTGGAACCATGACTCAGGAAGGTGGAGTGAGATCCTGACAGGGGAGGGAAGAACTGGTGATAGGGACTGTCCCTGGCTGAGGTATAGTTAGATCTGTGAATCTGAGATGGCCTGGCATAGGATGACCTGTCTGCGTGTTGCGCTCTCATTGGTAATGAAGGCTTAGAACTGTGATTTGCATCTTGACACAGGAAGAAGAGAAGATGAAGCACACTGCATGTGTGTATATTGTTGCCCATGTGTGTTTCTCTGTGTGTAATTTGAACAAATGTCTATAGGTGATTCTTAACCGCCTTCCAGGCTAGGGCCTACCCCAGCTTAGAGCCAAGAGCTCACATCATTTTCATTCCTGTGGACAAGGAGTTAAGTTTCGGTAAATTTCAGAGCAGGAGGAATTTTTTTTAAAGGTGAACAAAGGAGGAGAACAAAGGTCAGCGGTCTCTCCTCTGCCCGTTTAACCAAACTCTTAGGTAATAGCCTTTGGAGAAAAAGGCAATGTAGTAGCTCTAGTGTATCTCCTGTGTGCCCTTTTCGTATCCTTTTCTGTGCTACATCCTCCAATTTCCCCAAGTAGTTCCATTTTATAGTAGTAAAACTGTGGTCCAAAAACTTTAAACAACAATGCTGAGTCAGACGGCAGGTGTGATGTAAGCCTGGGTCTGTACACCCTTGTACAGCAAGAGGGTGAAGGAAGACCAGAAAAACTTAGATGGGAAAAGGAGGCTCGAGGGCTGGAGAACCAGAAGGGAAGGGATGGACTAGGGGTGGGAGAGGGAGCGGCTGAAAAGTCTGAGTGGGGGACAAGGAGGGCTGAAGAGTCAGGGAAGAGGTGGGAAGATACGCCAAGCGCGCCGCCGTGGGTGGCCGTGCTGGGGGAGCCTAATCACGGAGCCGTGGCTCACGTAGTTGTCTGCAGAGGTCTCCAGTGGCCCATTAGAAAGCTGCCTAAGGCACTATTTTGTAAGTATTTACAAGACGGGTGGAGCTGAGAAGGAAGGCATTCCAGGGTAGTGAGGTCACTCGTGTCCCCTGAGTGGTGGGTTCCTGAGTACACACCCAGTTCTTAGCTGTCAGGTAGTGTGCAGGAGTGTTGCTAGGATGGGGATTCCGGGTGCCCAGAGCCAGAGCCCCTCTCCTGAGACACTGGGTGGCTGTGGGCAGGCAGCTGACCAGCCCTGGCTCACCAAGTTCTTTCTTGTGGTCCCTGCAGATGGCTGCGCTTCCTTCCCCTGAGCCTCCGCGGTCACTGGTGCTTCCCGCATGGGCAGCCCCAGGTGGGGTGGAGGGGAGGCTCGTTCCTCACAGCTGTGGGGTGGGGACAACCCCACCTTGCAAGTGCTATGAGAGGATGGGATCCGTGCGACAAAATACAGAGAGGACCGAGTGTGACTCAACTAGCCTCTCTGCCTGTGTCTCCTCATCTGTCCAAGAGGCTTCAGACAGAGAAGATCAAACAAGACAGCAAAGGCACACACACACACACACACACACACACACGTGACTAGCAGTCATGCATTTTTAACAAATGCTGATGCAGGGCTTAGAACACACCGGGTAGTGTCCTAGGCACTGTACAAGAATTAACTCATTTCATCTCATAATAACCCTATGAGGCTGATACTAGCATTGCCACCATTTTACAAATGTGGAAATGAGGTGTAGAAGGGGCAAGTCACTGATCTGGGATTTGTGTCTAGACCTGTTTGATTCTGGAGTATTTAATTCATTCAACTCAACAAACACTTAAAAAGCACTTTCTCTATGCCCACTAAAGGGGCCTAAATTTGCTTGGGTGGTTGTGGTTCTCCTTCTGGAAGAGAGGTAGCTTCCTGGGGTAAAGGTTGGATATGTAGGGGGGGACTGTTGGTTGTTGCCATGGCTGAGATTTTTCCTATCCAGCCAAACCTCCTGCCCTTAGTAGGACAGCCCTTCATGAAATGGCAAAAGTGCCCCACTGAGAAATCATTCAAGAAGAAAGCACAAGCTTTGGAGACATCTTAGGCCTGGACTGAGTCCCAGGCCTCTCCTTTCAAGACTGTGTGACTTGGACAAATGGCGTCACCTCTTTGAGCCTCAGCTCCTATCTCTGAAAACAGCCAGAGACACTCAGTACACACGGTGCCCGGCAGAGCTTGGCAGCCTTGGCTGCTCAGTAAACACAAATGCTCTTTTCCTGTTCCAGCAAAGGGCAGGAAGCACAGGGAAGCACGACTCCGGCTCCCAATCTGCCTGCAGTTCCTTCTCCTTCCTACTGGAGGGCTCAGAGGGAAATGCTCTGAGGCCGAAGCAGGCCAGGCTACAGCAAACAGGAATTCTGTCACCGCATGACCCTTCCCTTGTCTCTCCATCCAGGCCCAGGCCAAAGCCAAGTAAGCCCCCCTCGGACATCAGCGCTCTGAGGCTGCTGACAAAAGCCACATGGCCTCTCTGAGCCCTGACTTCCTTGTCCGTCCAGAGGAGAACAGACCGTGGCTAGGGACCAGTTATCGGTCCCCGCCCTGCATCCTTTCCGTCCTCTTTTGGTAACTGCCAGTTTTCTTTTAGGGACATCCTGCTCTGTTCTTAGCCACATGGGCACATAGCCTAGGCTGAGAGGTCACAGTTCGGACATTTCATCTTCCTGGTCACAGTAGCTGGCTCAAGGATGGGCACAGGACAAAGCCAGAGCCATCAGCAATGTCCCATATCTTTTTGGGGGGAGGTCAGGAAATAGGCACTTTTGTTTTCCACAGCGGGTTGGGCATGAGGACAGGGTAGATCTGAAGATGCCTGAGTCTCCAGAAGGGACACTTGGGAGCACCTAACTAAGAGGAAGCCAACAAAAGGAAAAGAGAGAAAGAGGAAGAGGAGGAGAGAAACTGATTGGTTACAGCCATATGTGTCCCTGGATTTTCCAGTGGAGCATTTACACCTCCTCCTCTTTTGCCCAGATCAGTTGGAACTATCTGTCACTTGCATTGGGCACAGCCATGATTTACTCAGGACGGAAACATCAGCATCAAAGGTTGCCGGGTGGGTTAAGGGAGAATTCATGCAAGTGAAAATGTTTTTCCAAGCTGTGCATGGTTAAATGGCAGTGAGTTATCAACAAGGCACTAAAGTAGGGGCACACACTCCATACGCAGCATGAATCATTCCATGTCTATTGGAAAGGGTCCAGAAAACAGACAGTCACAGCCTTGCTTCGGGTGTGTGTCTGCCACCTGCTTGGGGCTGGATGGGGCCTCCTCTTGGAAGCCCCCGGCGGTGTCTTTTTCTGCCACCCTGCCATTCACAGACCTCATCCCAGGACAGGAAAAGCCTGCTCACCTTGGAACATGCAGCATCTGCTCGTCCCTGGGTTCCCAAGAGAACCACACATCAGAAAATACACCAGAGCAGAAAGGGAGTCTTGCCTGGAGTCTGGCAGGCACAGATGGCTGGTCAGCTCCATCTCCACTTCCAACTCCTTGTCTCTCACCTAAATGCAATTTGCCAATTTCCTGGGCAGCCAGGTGAGGCCTTGGGCTGGCCTTCTGGTGAGAGATGTGTACCTGGCAGTCTGCAGGGGCTGCCTTTCCCTTCTGAAGTAGGATCAAAGCACAGCCCTGAGGGACGCAGTGCACTCTGGTATGCTGAGCCAAAAGGCAAGAAGAAACCTGGTGTCACGATGGAGGTGCCTGGGTGGCTTGGGATCCCCCTCCTTCCATTGGTTTAAATTTGCATGTTCTGGGTTTTTGTTACTTGCAGCCCAATGCATTCCCCTAAGGCACTGAGCTAGCACTTACCCGCAGCTTAAATTTTAAGTGTCTAGAACATCTCCCATCGTACTTCATTTAGGACCATAATTACAGGATTGGGTTCACTGTGTAATGATCAATCACAATTATTCCACCAGTAATGATCACTTCCCAAGTGCCTCCTGAGGACTAGGAGTCGGGTTAAGTCCTAGGAAATAGACACTGTTATTGTCCTCATTTAAAATAAGGACACCAAGGCTCATCGATGACAGATGATTTGCTCAAAATCACAATGACAGAATATTGAAGCTGGACCTGATCCCCAAATCCCTGCTCCTCACTTTCAGCACATCAACAGGCTTATTTAACAAGAAGGGAAACTGAGGCCCAAGAAGGAGCATAACTTCTTGACAGTTCCACAATGATTTCAGGGGGTTCAGTTATAAGAATAGCAAATGACAGGGGCTTGACATCCAAGCACAGGTCTAGGGATGTTGGGAGCTAGTGACGGTCCTAGGCAGAGTTAGGAAGGTGTTTTATATGATGTAGGAGGGCATTTCCTCTTTCTCGAACTATGGAAGAAAAGGAGGAGGAAACAGAGGAGGAGGACGAGGACAAGAAGGACAAGGAGGAGGAGAAGAAGAGAGGAGGGGACTGACAATTTACAGTCCCAGCAACCTCCTGCCCAGGCAGCTAAGCTGCTCTTTTCTTGGCTCCTTGGTCACAGGCTGCTGGGCCCCTGATCTCAGGAACTGATTGTCTGATGCTCTGCAGATTACACTGGTAGTGGGGGTGGGGAGGATGCCAGCTGCATGACACTTGGGCACACTGTGCCAATCAGATGGCTCCAGGTACCTAGTGGTGAGATCTGTGGGACAGGGACACTGCAGTGGAAACTCCCCAGATGAGCCTGGGGACTCTCCACTTACCAAATTCCAGCATGTTTATCTTGTTGTTTTTCGGTCCATCCCCTCCGGGATTCAGATGTTTGTTTTAAAGATTCAGCGTTGGGGAGCCAAGAGAGCCAGACATGGGGTGTAGCAAGGAGTTGCGTCTGTAATGTCGAAATCAAACAGAGCAGGACTCAAATCTCAGCACTACCAACTGTAGCGTGTGGCCTTTAGCAAGCCAGTTAGCTTTCCTGTTTACAGAAATAAAGACCAGGAGAAAATCTACCCATGTGGCTGTTTATATCTATAAAGGTCCTGATGCCCTGTAAGTGCTTTGCATCCTGCCTGCCACTTAGAAAGTGTCCCGGCAGGCGCTGTAACAGCCCCCTCTTCCCATCTGTCTCCATAATCCACAGAAATCTTTTGCATAATGGAGATCATGATGGCTTCCCTTTGAAGCTGTTGTGAGGGTCCCAATAAGAAAGAGAAGGAAAAACATTTTGTTACTCAGTTCTTAGCATCTCAGCTAGACTGTGCCACTTAATCGGATCACCCTAACAGGAATTTCTCTTTTCTCTTAGTATATCCACTCCACCTCCCCACCCCTAGTACTGGGGTTGAACCTAAGACCTTTGCACTGAGATCCATCCCCAGCCTTTTAAATTTTATTTTGAGTCAAGGTCTCGTTAAGTAGCTAAATTGCAAAAGCTGGGCTCACACTGGCCATCCTCCTGCCTCAGCCTCCCATGAGGATGCTGAGACTACAGGCATGTGCCACCACACCTGGCCTTAGTCCAGTTTTGAGCCAATTGCTTCAGCCCTTAGCCTCAGCTTTTTTTTTTTTTCGTAAATGGTGGTGCAAGCCTTGACTTCACACGGCTGTTGAGAAAGTTAAATATATGAGTGTACATAAAACACACAATCCTGCCAGCCACAGCAGATACTCAAGAAATATCAGCCGTTATTATTGCTCAGCTGGACACTGGAAGAGCGAGGAGGAGTGGGAGGAGAACTTTCTATGTGACTGTCCTGCTCAGGTAGGGAATCCAAGCGAGGGGTGACGAAGAGCTAACACTGAACTCTCACGAAGGCTGAGGGTTCTCCCTAATGCTTGCAAAGGTGAAAGTATTAACTCTGGCCGGGGATTTAGCTCAGTGGCTTAAGCGCCTGCCTGGCAAGCGCGAGGTCATGAGTTCGATCCCCAGTACCAAAAAAAAAAAATAGTATTAACTCTGTTTCACAGGCAGGAAAACTGAGGTCCCCAAAGGGTAGTTGGCTGCTGCAGGTCACAGTAAGAGCTGGAGATGAGGGTTTGGGCCTGAGATTTGCAGAAATGCTGGGCGCATTCCGAAGTTTTCCCGTCTGGCAGTGGACCTGCTTGCAGAGGTGGGGCTGGGTGGAGTCAAGCCTGGGGTGAGTCAGCTCTGGGTTTCCTAAGAGCAGGTGAGGCCCCACACAGGTGAGACCATTTCAGGGCTGTCTGGGTCCTGGCTAGGGTAGGAAAGAGGGTAAGTAAGTAGGGGCAGGGGAGAAACAACCTCACCCCTTGTCACCAGGGGTGTGGAAGGGAGTTTTTGCTGACTTGACTGGGAAGAGCTCAGGACCCAGGGTGGAGTCGAATTTGTGGGTATATCAGAAGTGCTGGCCAAGGGGCCTGGTTGGGGAAGGCAGGGAAACTGAGGCAGACACCTGCACATTTGGGGCTCATCACAGCGGATGGATGGGCTGGCAGGCCCCTCCATGAGGCTGGCCCTGGGCCCTCTCTCACTCACAGAAGGTCTGTTTCTTCCTGAGCTCAGTTATCCTCATAGGCTCTTGTTGCTTTATCCAAGCAAAACCAACCTCACTGCTGTTTTCCGTCTGTTGGGTCCTGTGCTTGGTCTTGGGGACAACAATAGAGTGACCAGAGTGACCAAGACATGTATAGCCCAATAAAGAGGAGAAATGGAACAACAGAAGCCAGCCTGGTTGTGACCCAGGTAGGCACAGGAGCTGCCTGCAGGAGAAGCGGGGAGACAGGTCAGAGCAGGCTTCCGGCAGACACCAGAGGGGCGGGGGAGTTCATCAGCAAATCCAGGCTA
The DNA here is from genome assembly GCA_004027295.1 of Dolichotis patagonum. Taxonomy (NCBI): domain Eukaryota; kingdom Metazoa; phylum Chordata; class Mammalia; order Rodentia; family Caviidae; genus Dolichotis; species Dolichotis patagonum. Next base: position 80,233 of record PVJX010003405.1, read on the forward strand.
TTGGCTTCCCTTTGATTTTGTACAGGTGCACAGGAGCTATACAGACAAGTGGGATCACTGTGTACATCAGTACATGCATGTAACATCTTTTGATTATTTTTGATCCTGTGACCCACTTCTCCCTTTCTTCCCCCTCTTCTAGCCTCTTTCATCTCTAAAATCTACCTTCTAGTTTCTCATCATCTCTCATTCATTTTATTCACTCATCTGTTGTTATGATTATTTTCAGAGTTCTCCTATAGGAGAGAACATGTGCTGTTTCACTACCTGAGTCTCAGGCTACTCCTGGCTTTGGAGCAGAGGGGCCAAGTGTGGTGACCCTGTGTGGCCCCCTCTCCCAGGTCTGGGGCAAGGGCTAGCCTGGGCCTTTCTTGCATTTCTAGCTATGTGCAGGAACTGTGCCCAGAGATGGGCCAAATCTGAACCCTACCAAGCCCAGCTGGCTCCTCCAACCCCCCACGCATTCCCTCCAGTGTCAAGCCGGGAGCCTTACGTGTTTTGCACAACTCTCTTGCCCCAGCTCCAGTGCCAACAAGTCAGCGAGCCCTGCACACTGGTCACCATCTCTCTTCTCTCTCTCTTCTCCTTTTCTTCCCTTCCTTCCTGGAGGATGGCAATGGAATCCTGTGTGCTCTCTTGGCCTCTGGTCTCTCCTTGCCCGCATCCATCCTTTGTTAGATTCATCCTGGCATCTGCAGTGGGTCACAGAGCCACGGTGATGGTCCACTCCAGGCCACAGTGGGGACTGATCGTCCTATTGTTCAACAGACCCATTGGCTTGGTTAAGGTCACAGCACGGGACGAGTGACACTCGAACTCAGTTCTGATTCCCAGACTCTTTCCCCTCAATGCCAGGGTCACACCTATTTGTTATTTTGGGTACAGCTGAGGGCTTGGACATAGATGCTGGCAGGAGATGCAGGCGTGGTAACTTGTTGGGATCGGGGCCCAAAGAACAGGAGGGGCTGAGAAGGGAGGATGGAACCTCCTTCCTGCTTTTTTTTTCTTTCTGCCTCAGCTGAGAGTCCACCAGTCTGCACCTTCACCCTATCCTGTTGCTGGCTCATGTCTCATTGCCCTGCATGGGCAGCTGTGGGGGTCCTGGATTGGGGTGGTGGGGAAGGCTGAAGCCAGTTCCAGCATTCCAAGGGCCCCAGTCCCTGCCTGGTCCTCCCCTGGTTTGCTCATCTTCCTAGGACAGCTGGCTTTGGTCCGAGTGCAGCCTGGGATCTGCTCTGGTGGGGAGTTGGCAGGTCTCACCTCTCCCACCTGGCATGGCTCTGCTCCACACGCAGAGACTCCTGGGAGCTGGCATTAGGATCTTGGGCTCCTCTGCCAGACCTCCCTGTTGTGGGGCTTGGTGTGCTGGGGAAACTGAGGGAAAGAACCTCTGGGTGGGGGAACCAGGAGACTGTGTACTCTTGGGGCTATTCTTTGCCTCTTGTAGGCTCAGTTTCCCTAGTTGTGAAAAAGAGGAGCCAGGTACTGTCCCTCTGCAGTCAGCAGGTGGGTAGGAGCCCAGCTGGAGCATCAAACCTGGCCAGCCCTGGAATCGAGTTAGGGGACCTCCTGCTAACTGAGCACCTACTGCACGGAGGTTTGTGCATGCTGCCACACTGCATTTCACACCCCCTAGGGGTGGGTTTTGTTATTATACCCATTTTATGGATGGGAAATACTGAGGACCAGAGAGGGTAGGTACCTTGTCCAGGGCGACGGTTAGCAGGCTGTAAAGTCTGGATTTGAGTGTCTCCCGGCTGGGAATCCTTGCTCTGCATTTCTGGCAGACTTCAGCCCTGGGGATGCGGAAGGTTCTTCCCGTTAGATCTTTCTGAGAGCGGTCAGTTCCCCTGCGGGCCCCACCTGCAGGCCATGCTGGACTGCTCCGGCTGTCTGTGTGGGTAGCTGTTCCCTTCCAGCCTCAGCTCTGACCCCAGCCCTGGGTGTCCTCAGTCTTACACATTTTCCGCTGAGCCTCAGTTTCAAAAAATGGTCACATTTTTTGGCACCCCCTGGTTTTAAAAGGTCAAGCACTTTAAGGGCCTGGGGTGCAAGTAGCCATCATAGAATTCACACAAGTGTCTAATCATAGAATTAACGCAGGGGGCGGGAGCAGAGGAAGTAAACTGGTGGCTGCCGAGGTGACAGCTGGGGGGAGGGGCGGGGGTGGAGCCGTGGGATGGGTGTCGGGTGGGGGCGGGCCGAGCCCGGGCAGTGTCGAGCCCGAGCCCGGAGCCTGGGTCTGCGTCCGCGTCCCGCACCCGTCAGCCGCTCCGCCCGGCGCCATGAGCCGTGAGTCCGACCCCAGCGCCCGCGCACGCCCGGGAATCGCGTGCTCTTAGCTGGAGCCTCGAACGCCGAACTCAGTCCCGCGTTTCTCTCTCCTCCGCAGGGAGGAGCCTCTCGCTCCGGTTCCCGCTGCTCCTGCTCCTGCTGCCACCGCCCGCGGTCCTGCCCGCGGAGCCCAGGGTGCCCGCACCGGGTAGGCGCCCCTTTCCGTGCCCACGCGGAGCCTCGGGTCCCTGAGACTTGCGCAGCTCACTCGCTTCTCTCCACAGGGCCCAGCTTCCCCTTCTGCTCCTGACGTCTGGGAGAGAGGAGGGGGCTGAGTCTGGTGGTGGCAGGGGGCTCCCTGGAGACCTCCAGGGTGTGGCGGTGCCCAGGGGGCGAACTGCAGACTGGGCTCTTGCGCCGCTGGCCGCTGGCCGGGTAGCAGGGTCAGCTCCTCTCCCGCCTCCCTACCTGCCCTGGGCTCCCCACATTCCCGCAGTTTCCTGTGGGGATCTTGCACAGGAAGCGGCAGGCGCCCAGGGGGAAGTCAGCTGGGCAGAGTTCCCTCTTCACCTTCTGGGGATCCAGCCTGATCCCCAGCGCTAGTGGGAAAGGCTCCCTGGTCAAGATTCCGGGCTCACCAGACATTCTAGGAAGGTGGCAGGTAGAGATGCAGCGACAGGGCAGGGCTGCTTTTTTTCTGGGGCATAATTTTCACCTACCAGGTCTCCACGAAGCAAATGAAACTGAGACTCAGTAGGTGCAGATACCCCCATGCTCACGCGGTACCTGGTGGGCTTGGGATTAGAACTCATCTGTCTGATTCCAGGCTCTTTGCAAAGTCTTCCCACAGAAACTTCCTATTCCCTACAGGCGATGGGTCCGATGAGGAAAGTTAGGGCCTGTGCAGCACCCCACCCCCCAGCATGTACCAGGTTGGAGGAAGAAATCTACCCCTTATGCAGCCAGCTTCTTCCTCCTCCTCCTCTTCCTTGCTGCATGCATGTGTGTGCATGTGTGTGTACATTGCTCCTTCCACTAGCCTAGGTGTGCAGCCCATCCCTGTCTGAGTTCCCGTTTCTTATCTGTAAAACAGGGTCAAGAGAGGATGGGAGAGGCAAGAAGGAGTCCAAGCTTTCTGCTGAGAAGCTTAGGGATATAGTAACTGGCATCTACACCGGGCTGTGGATCAGGTTTTGTGGAGGAGTGGGTTTCAATGAGTGGCATTTGGGAAAGAAAAAAGAAAAGATGGAGATGTCCCAGGAAGGGGGTTGGGTTCTGTGAAAGCTTGATTTGTGGGAAGGGGTAGAGGAAGACCCACGTGGCCTGCACTTCACAGATTACAAAGGTTGGTTGTGAGTGTGTACTTCTTTGGTCCCTCACATCAGCCCTGCTGAGGAGATGTGTTAGACCCTTTCTACAAACAGGTCACTGAGCCTCAGAGTGGGGGAGCCTGCTTGCCGGAGACCCCGCAGTCAGCTGGTAGCACAGCCATAGTTGACTGGGCTGCCTCGGCGACCTGTGATGGCAGCCTGCGGATGAGCCTTAGAGGACCATCTAACCCCATCGGGCCCTGGGCACCCAGGATCTGGCCTGCCCGTCTTCCTTTGTGGCTTGTGCCTCTCTTGTTGGGAGGAGACAGAGCCCCGTGTGGAGGACCAGGCTGAGCAAGGGGATCGGTGGCTCTCAGGTTCGTCCCCTCCAGCTGGATTCGGCTTGGTGCTTTGTGCCTAGGTAAGGATAGGGCATGAACTCAGCTGCAGCGTGAGCTATGTTCTGGGTCATTACTTTCTTCTTTTGTTCTTTTTTTTTTCTTTGCCTTGTTTCTCGCTCTTACAGCATCAGTGTTTAAATGGAGTTGCTTTTTGAGGGCTTGCTTTGCGCCAGGCTTTCGCTGGCACTTGCAGACAGAGCCAGGAGGAGCTTGCAGGCTGACCAAGGAAGTAGTAGTGTGCAGACTGTCATCTGAGGGACCTGGGGCCAGGGCTGAGAGAAGCACAGGGGTGTACTGAGCCCAATGGAGGAGCAGCTGCCCCTCAGTGTGAGGACTTGAGGGAGCCCTTGTTTGGAGGTGGTGACCTTTGAGCTAGGCCTTGAGGAGGTGGCAAGTGGGGAAACTGAGGCTTTACAATGAAGCAGTGCAACCATGGTCTTTTAGGTAGGAAGCGGTTTGAGCTGAGGTGCAAAGGTCTGGGCAGGAAGAAGAGGCCAGGAGAATAGGAGCAGTAGACAGGACGCGGCAGCTGGGAGTGCAGAGCTGCTGAGTGCAGGGTTGGAAGTGGACTTAGGCTGAGGGCCATCAGGAGCGAGAGGGAAGATGGGTAGCGATGAGTCTGCAAACGAGTCCGTGGCTCCTGCAAGGATCAAGGAGAGACTGGATGACAAGTGGAGTTCAGGTACAGACGGTCTGCCAAGGAAGCCAAAGGCTGTGTTTTGCCCTCAAAGAGAATCAAAGGAGACTGGAAGATGAAGACAGGGCCGCAGACTCACCTGAGAGGCGGGTGGTGGAGGAAGGCTGCTTCAGCCTCTTGGGGGAGGAGATGGAGTCCAGCTAGGGGCAAACCTGTGCCGGATCTGTGATGCTCAAATTCACCCTCTCCAGCCCCTGGATTTGGCCTGGCACACTGTGCCCAGGTAGGGAGGGAGAGGGCATGACCTGGCTGCCCAGGCTATGTGCCAGGCAGAGGAGCCTGAGGCCAGCTAACCCTGGCACGTGGGGTGAGAATCCAGCCTGTGGCAAGGCCTCCCTCTGCCTGCCGCCTGCTCCCTCCTATCTCCAGCACCAGCTAGATCTGTGGGCCAGGAGGGGGCTTCCTCTCCAGCTGGGCTCCTGCAGCTGCGGGGTGCTGCCACGAGGGCCTGATGTGCTGGCGCCTGGCGGGAGCTGCCGACAGCTAGTGGAAGGGCTGGGGTCTAGGCCTGCTGCTGCTCAGGGCCCCCTTTTCCTTGGGGCTGCCAGGCTCCTAGAGCTTCTGTAAATATTATTCTTAGGAGATTTGGGTTCAGCCTCGCCTCTTGCTGCCTGCCGCCTCCACATCCTGGAGCACTTGGTGTTCCCCAGATGTGTCTGCCCCTAGTCACGCTCAGCTCTGAGCCTCAACTCTTGGACTGGAGGACATTTCCTTGCCCAAATTCTTGGAAAATTTCTGGAGCCAGGCAGTCATGGATGGGTGTCATCTGCAGGAACATGGACGAGCCGCCTGGCGTCAGATCTGGTGTCTCATGGACAGTGTGGGTGGGCTGACCATCCCTGCCTCGGGGCCTCCAGCACAGGGTGAGAGCAAGCTATAGAGATCGCTGCTGAGGGGCAGGGGAGTCATGCTGATGGCAGCTAAGGAGAGGCACAGAGAAGAGGGACAGGAGGTAGAAGGGAGGCTTCCTGGGAGCTGTCTGCTCCATCCCCACAGTGGGATATCCCTGTACAGGAAAGGCCCTGAGAATGGAAGGGACTTGCCCAAGGACACACAGTAATGACAGCCACTGTCTGATTCATATTTCTTGCATCCTTACTTGGTACCTGGCCTATGCCAGGGGTGGGTCCTCAGGGTGAGTTAGATCCAAGCCTGGCACCTGCCCTTTTCTCTTTATGCGTGATTCATCGTACTGTTGAGAATGATGGATGGTCTCAGTTTCGGGGTCCTCCCCTGAGCACAGAGCTCTGCTGCCACAAAGCAAGCAGGCTGGAAGTTAGGCTGGTGGAAAGGCTTCTTGCATGAATAGTTCCCAGGGATCTGGTTGTGGCAGGAGATGGCGAACTCAAGGCTCCTGGTTTCATTCAGGTAACATTTTCAAGGTCACTGTGAACCTGCCTCCCCAGTGGCCATTCCTGGCTTGTGGATTAAAGTCACCCCCTCTCCTCTCTTTCCCCCAAATCCAGACCTGAACACTTCCAGGAGGAAGACATGGGATTCAGTTTTGGTTCTATAGCTTCCAAGCCCTGGAACTTGGGCAAGGTCCCTCCCTTCTCTGGGCCTTAGAGTCCTCATTGTAGAGGAGGAGGCTCAGGTGACCAATGGGAGAGCTGGCAGGGTAAGTGGGACTGTGAGGCCGTGGTCTTGCTCAGTTATAGCTCTGGCTTCCCCAGCTTGATGGTGATGGTCCACGGTCAAGCAGCACCCCGTTTCCACCCACCTGACACTCTGGGGCTCTGGTAGCAGCTGTTGTCTTTGGACAGGAGGACTTTTCCTGCCCTGGGGCAGCTAGTGCTTATGGAAAGAGGAGGGCAGCGGTGGTGGGGGAGCTGGCAGAGGCTCCAGGGACAGGGCCTTTCTTCACTGGGTGGGTGTGGCATGGACAGCCTTTGCCGCCTCCAGCCCACCACTCAGTCAGCTGGAGCAGAACCAGGGAGCATGCAGGGGGTCGGAGGAGGCTGTGAAGATGAAGGCATTTCCAGCCCAGCCAAGAGGGGAGTGGTCAGTCTGCCCCCCCCCCCCCCCCCGTCATTCTGGTAATTCCACAGAAGTGTGCTAAGCTCTGGCCACCACAAGGACTCTCTGCCTGTCTGGATCTCCCTAGGATCTGGACCAAGCCCAGGCTGTGTTGAGAGAGGTGTGCACCTTTCTCTTGGAAGCTTACAGTGGAGTCAGGCCAGGAGGAGGGGGGTGGGGCAGGGGTTAGAATGGGGTCTTGGGGGAGTCCTGGAGGGCAGGGTCAGGTAGCCGGGGAAGAAGGAGGCTTACAAAGGAGCAGCAAAGTCTTGGGAGGATGGAGAAGCCCTTAGTCTTTGGGTCGAGCCCCTGCTGCTGTACGGATAGAGAACTGGTGCCCAGAGAGGCCTGGGCTTTGGCGCTGGGCTAGCTGAGAGATAGGATCCGAGGGCCCAGAACTGGGCTTGGGAGTCGAGCCATGGGGAGTTTCTGGGGTTCCTGGTAGGTGAATCAAGTGGATGATCTATGAGGAAGTCCTAGCAGGGGAAAAGCAGTCCCTAAGCCAGCGACAGGGGTTGCACGCTGAGCCTGTTGGACTTTCTAGGCCTATGGCTATGGGAGGGGGAGGCTGGGGTCCTGCCAGCCCCTTCCCTGGGTCCCGCCTACCAGGTCTGCCTGCAGCAGCCTGATAAGACTTTTTTCTCCAGCCTTCTTTCCTGGCCCCTCCCCTCTTCACCCCTGCAGGGCCACATGGATGTCATTGTCAGACTGTGGAGAGTCAGCAGGGCTTAGGCAAAAATGATTTGCATGATTTTTTGAGTTTTGCTTCTGGTGTGGATGGAGGCCTTCTCTTGAGGGGAGCAGGAGGACACTGCTGCCCAGGGCCAGGCCCCCTGCTGGACACAGAGCCAGGATGCTGAGACCAGAGGGACCAGGCCTTCCTCAGAGTGGAGACCTCTGACCCAGCCCACTGAGATGACTGAACACTTCACCCCAGGCAGCTCCCACCTTTCACTGCCCTCTTGACCCCCACTTATCAGTTACGCAGAGAGTTGGCCCTGAGCCCAGAGAAGAATTATGTTCTGGCATTTGCAGTGGAAGCCTTCTGTTGGGAGCCAGGAGTCCTGGGTCTGCCCCGCTCTGTTCTGTGTTCTTGGCCAAATCTCTGCCTCGCCCTGAGTCTCAGTTTCCCTTGTGGAGCAGGGAGGTGCTCTCTTCCTGGCATGGGGTGAGAGGGAGCCGGAATGAGCCTAAAGAGTCTAACTTTGCTGCTGCTGAATCCCTGAGGCAGTGCAGATTGAACAAGGGATCTGAGTTAGACGCAGGGAAGGACTTCCTTATGGGGTTTCTCCCAGAGCCAGAGGGTGGGAGCAGGACTCCAGTTACTGTCTCAGGAGCTCTCCCAGCCCAGTCTCTCCTGTTCCCTTGGTTCAGGACCTTCCTCAGGATTCTGAAGCCTAGATGCCCCTGCAATTTGGACTGAGTCTGGGTCTCTCAGGAATAGGAGCCAAGGCAGCTGGGGCCTTGGAATACTCTCTCTGCAACCCTTGCTCAGGGCCCAGGGTTGTGGAAAACTCCTTTTCTTAGTTATCAAGCCTGCTGGGGAGGTGGGAAAGTAAAGGATGGCCATTGATCTAGTTCAAACATTTTCTGGTGACTTATATGGCTTTCTCTTTTTTCCTGGCCTCAGTTTTCCCACTGCAAAGTGGGCATTCTGATGCCTGCTCTTCTTTTCCTGCTGTGAAGATGGGGAGGTGGTGGTAGCACTCAGTTTTCCTAATGTCCAGGTGCTCAGAACTTGGGGACTGGTCTGGGAGAACCCTCCCCCGCATTTTTGTCCCCCTTCCTAAACGCTAAAAGCCCTACCCTTGCTGCTGGGCTTTGAGAAACCAGGAAGTGAACACTCCCGAAGTGTATGGCTGTAGTATCTTAGCAGCTGCTTCCTAGCCTCAGTGTTACAGAGTGAGGGCTAGACTTTTCCCTTGTCCCCATTCGGTGATAGCAGGGAAGGAAGGGGGACTTCCCTGGGGCCCGGTGTGGGCTAAAGAGAGGTCCAGAGCAGGGCTTAGAAAAAGCAGGATGGGGGCTTTATGTTCATGGCTCGAGAATGGGCACAGGATGGCCTTGGGGGGACTCTGAAGTCCAGAGGTGAGTCACCTGGTGATTTAAGAAGAGCTGTCACTTGAGTCCCCTCTTCCTCCTGCACAGGGCTGGATCGGTCAGGAGGCCCCTTATGTGGTTTCTGATGCCTGTTTCTTATCCACAGTGAACCCCTGCTGCTACTTTCCGTGTCAGAACCAGGGTGTCTGTGTCCGCTTTGGCCTTGACCACTACCAGTGTGACTGCACCCGCACGGGCTACACTGGCCCCAACTGCACCATCCGTGAGCCGGGATTCCAGCCCACCCTTCTCTCCGGGCCCTCACACTCCCTTGGATTTTCCTTCTGGACCCCACTTCTGGCCTCTGTCTGTGGCCATGGTTCCTTCATGGCCCTGACCCTTTCCCCAATCTGGCTTGCATGCGAGCACTTGCTCCTGGACCACCCACATGTCTTGGTTTTGGGCTCTGTAGGAATTCACCACAGTCCCTGGCCCCTGTCCTCATTTCTGGTCTGACTCTGTCATATGCCACCACTTCCAAGGCTCCATCCTTACCCCTGTTCCCAGGTGCCTCCCTGCTCCTACTTGGCCCCATATCCACAGTCCCACCTTCTGCCCTGGCCACTTGGGTCCCGCCAGGAGGACTCAACTGAGCAGCTCCCACTGCCCTTGCAGCTGAGCTCTGGACTTGGCTCCGGAATTCCTTGCGGCCCAGCCCTGCTTTCTTTCACTTCCTGCTTACACATGGACGCTGGTTTTGGGAGTTCATCAATGCCACCTTCATCAGAGACATGCTTATGCGCCTGGTACTCACAGGTGGGTGTGGGGCAGGGACCCCTTAATCTGGGGAACAAGACGTCTGGCTGGTTCTTGGGATTCCTGGTGTCACATGAAGGAACTGGATGCAGAGCCTTTGAGATGCCAGATGAAACAAGCCCCAATCCAGGACGGGGCAGGGAAGGGGGTGTCACTGGGGTGGGGGCATCCTTGTCACCATGCTTTTTGCTCTCTGCAGTGCGGTCCAATCTCATCCCCAGCCCCCCCACCTACAATTTAGCACATGACTACATCAGCTGGGAATCTTTTTCCAACGTCAGCTATTATACTCGAATTCTGCCCTCTGTGCCCAAAGACTGCCCCAAGCCCATGGGTACCAAAGGTAAGGGGGTCAGGGGAGCTGGGTTAGTAGGTGTTTAGATCTCTTTTTGGAAAAAAAAGCAGGTAGCAGAGCATTTAGTGAGCCATTTCACAGATTGGTGGACCAAAGCCAAACAGCCGACATGACCAGAACCAGGATAAAGGTGGGGAAGGGCAGAAAAGGTCTCACCTGAGGTTACCCAGAAAGTTACGGCAGAGACAAACTAATATTTTTTTTCTGGTACCAGGGATTGAACTTGTGATTATTATTATTTTTTTTTTTTTGTGGTTCCAGGGATTGAACTCATGACCTTGCACTTGCCAGGCAGGCATCTACACTGCTGAGCCAAATCCCTGGCCCTGAACTTGTGATCTTGCACTTGCCAGGCAGGCACTTATGCCGCTGAGCTAAACCCCCAGTCCGCAAACTAATATTTTCACATTTTCAGGGTACCCTTCTGCCTAAACCTTTCCGCTGATGAGGTGGTTCTGCTGGGGGTAGAAAAGACTTCAAGGTTGAAATATAGAAAGGAAGGAGCAACGTACTGTGCATTAGGTGCTGACTGTGTGTTTGGTCTTTAGTTATGTAAACAGTTGTCCATGCTTCACCAAGGCAGGAGACAGATAGGGTTTTTTTTGTTGCCCAAGACCCACTTGCACTCATTGACAGAGGTCTTCCTCCTGGATCCTCCTTCCCGTTTCACCTCTAATTTTCCAGAAACCTGGCGGTTCCTCAGGTCAGAGCTTTCAGTTCAGCTTCAAGGCCGGCAGAGCAGAAGAGAGGGTCATCCGTCTACTGCTGCTCTGGCTTCAGCCCTTGACACGTGGTTTTGCTGTTGAACACCAGCCCTTCGCAGTCCTGCAGTTGTCCTTTTGCAGGTTTTGAAACTCGCATGTACTGTAAAGACTGCTGTCCTTGCTTGGGTCTCCAGGTCCCTACTCTGATGATTCTTACTAGGATGATTAGCTGCTATTCCCAGGCCACAACTAATTCGACCAGGACAGCTGAGTCTCACCAATACTGCTGGAATCAATTTTTGTGATGTCAATGAGTGTTGATTCCAATGTGAGCTGTACACCGCTCCTTCCTTTTTTATTTTTTATGAGTGCCTTTAGGGTGTTTGATTATTGCCTCCTGCCAGAGAAATACAGTTAGTCATCTCAATACAAAGAGTTTCCATTGATTTTGAACCTTTAACATTGAGCCTCGCATGAGGTATGGTGAAGAGATGCTGTTATCAGAACAATAAAATCTCATCATTTCTTTTTGTTAAGGGCTTGGGTGCCAACTCACTTGATTTTGAGATCATTAAGGAAAGCCTCTCCATATTCAGTCTCATCGTGACAGAAATCTGTCATGACTTACTGTCTTTAACCTAGAAATATGCAACAAGCCTGAAACATTTCCTACTTGGGTTTTTACAGAAAAAAGTTTGATGACTCCTTAAACAGATTGGACCTCAGCAGTTCTCTGTCATATTATTTCGTGTAATCTTCAAATCCCCTGTATAAAATAAGTATCATCATTTATCTATTTTACAACATGATGAAATTGAGGTGTAGAGAGATGAAATGATCTGTCCATTTTTACAAAAGTAGAAAAAGACATGGCTGGTTGCAAACACAACCTCCCTTGCCTCAGGGCCAGGGAGCTCAAGGTATTTTTTTATATTTTGGTTAATTGTTTACTGTGAAAAGTTTGCAAATATATAAAAAGTTGAGAAGAAAGTATAATGAACTATGTGCCCATCTCCCAGTTTTATCATTTACCCGAGTTGCCAATCTTCAAAATTAATTTTAAAGCAAATTCCAAATATTATGCCATTACATTGATAAATAGTTCTAGGTCTTTTGGCAGAGAGGGTGCAGAGCTACCTGTGGAGGTTCAGCGGTCACTCTGGACTTCCTTTCTGGGCCAAGCAGCTCAGCAGTCCCCATAGCAGGAAGGTCCAAACAAGACCCAGGCAACTACTGCTTTTTCCTACCTTCTCATCCAGGGAAGAAACAGCTGCCAGATGCCGAGCTCCTGGGCCAGCGCTTCCTGCTCAGGAGGAAATTCATCCCTGATCCCCAAGGCACAAACCTCATGTTTGCCTTCTTTGCACAACACTTCACCCACCAGTTCTTCAAGACTTCCGGCAAGATGGGTCCTGGCTTCACCAAGGCCTTGGGCCACGGGGTAAGTACTGAAGGAGGAGGGACTCAGGACTGCTCCGGACCTAACTTGGCACATCCAGGTCATCACTGGCTGGGCAGGAGCCAGGCAATCTGAGTGGACCTCTCTGTCCTCAGGTAGACCTTGGCCACATTTATGGAGATAATCTAGAGCGTCAGTATCACCTGCGGCTCTTTAAGGATGGGAAACTCAAGTATCAGGTAGTACTGGTCTTGGGGGGTGGGCTGTGGGAAGGGGCTCCTGTGGTTTCCCTGGCAAAGATGACTGGGAGGGGACTGACGCATGTCCTGAATGGCCCAGCCATGGGGACTGCAGATATGTGCCAGCAGGAGAGGCAATAAGCACAAATGAAGAGGAGACACGGCCTCCTGTGTCTTCCGGGGAGGGGGATGTGGCGCTCAGTAGGAAATTGAAATTTGCTGCCGTCTTTATTCACCTAATTATTCCACAGTGCTCACTGGGCGCCATGATGTGTCTTGAGAAAGTGGCTGAGCAGTGACCATCGTAGTTGTGAACTCTGCCCTCAGACTATCAGGGGTCACAAACATAGATGCTGGGATCAGTGCTAGGGGTTCCACAGGGACTTTTTGTCTAAATCAGCACTGTGCAACAGAAATGTAATGTGAGTCACATGTGTTATTAAGATTTTGTAGTGGCCACATTAAAAAAGAAAAGAAAAGTAAATGTAATTGACTTTAACAATATATCTTACCCTGTGCAGCATGTCCAGGATATTATCATTTCAACATGTAATCAACACAAAAATTATTAATGAAAGATTGCACTTTTCCCCTCCACACTAAATTTTCACAATCATTTATGCATTTCTATTTATAGAACATTTCAATTTGGATGCTAAATTTTCTTTGGAGATGTCAGATCTATGTTCTAATTTCATAAAATGTATAATTGAGTAAATAGATGCTTGTACCCAAGTCATTCCAACCATACTTAAAGGCCTATCAGTAGCTGAAGTATTGGTTTTAAAATTTAAATCTACATCAAGTAAAAGTGAAAGAACTTAAATCCAGTTGATTCACACTAGCCACATTTCTAACACTCAGTATTCACATGCGGTTAGTGGCTACTGCTCTGGACTGTGCGAGTCTAAACAAACAAAAACCTAAGCGAAGTCCTCTGCTGAATCTTTAGGGCTCAGAACAGCACTTGGCACATAGTAGTGTGGCAGAGTACATTTAAGGAGTCAATACAGCTGCAGGGTAACTAGTGACACTTAAGGAGAAGCTGGGGTGCCATTGGAGTGTCCATTAGAGAGACTTCTTTACACAGTTACAAATAAACAGAAATTTGCCTGAAAAATGAGGAGGTAATACGGAGATCAAGAGATGTGGGGTTTGCATGTGTAAAGGCTTGGAGGGAGGAAGCGGCTTGGGCAATATGGAGGGAATGTAAGAATGGGATTGTTTGCTGAGGATAAGATGATTCCAGCTGAGCATGGAGTTGCAAGAGGACTTGGAGGGGTTTCAACCCAGCATCTGTGACTGGTTTTGAGTCTTCTAAAGACTATGCTAGCTCCCGTATAGAGAATGGACCGTCTGGGACAAGGTGGACAGAGGGAGCCTGCTTCAGGACAGGAATAAGGGAGGAGGATGGGGGTGGGGTTGAACAAGGTGATGGTACCAGAGGCAGTCGCCAGGGACAGATTCCAGGAAAGATTAAGGAAGCAGAAGCAGGAGTGTGGCCAAGAAGGACAGGCAGCTGGGGCAGGAGTAGCCAAGAGTCAGCTGGAGGCAGATACAGCTATCCAGTGCCCAGCTTGCCAGGTGGACCCATCCCGCAGGTGCTGGACGGGGAGGTGTATCCGCCGTCAGTGGAAGAGGTGCCCATACTGATGCACTACCCACGGGGCGTCCCGCTCCAAAACCGGATGGCCGTGGGCCAAGAGGTGTTTGGGCTGCTGCCGGGACTCATGCTCTATGCCACGCTCTGGCTGCGTGAGCACAACCGTGTGTGCGACCTGCTGAAGGCAGAGCATCCCACCTGGGAAGACGAACAGCTCTTCCAGACCACCCGCCTCATCCTCATAGGTGAGAGCTCTCAGCCAGCCCTGTTCATCTGCTTTCCAGCTCTGAGATCTTGAGAAGGCTCCTCCATTTCTAGGAGCCTCAGTTTCCAAATCTATACTTTGGGCAGAATGATGTCACTTTGGGCAGAAGGACTCACTGAGATCATGAATGGCAAGGCGCCTAGGAGGGGCTATTATGATTCTTAGCTGGGTGACTCACAGCATGTCTGATCAGCCATTGCAAATCTCAGTTTCCCCTCCTACTGCATCCAGACGTACACTTAATGTCCCAGTACATACAGGGTCAACCCCAGCTTGCCCAGTCTCCATGAGTTTCTTGTTTCCTGCTTTACATGCATTTGCCTTTCTGGAGTTTGGTAGCTTCTAGGTGACTCAGGGTTAGTATATTTTTATGTCCCCTACGGGGGTGTCTGCAATAAAATGTCAGATGGTTTCCTGCCTAGGAGCTTGGACCCTAACATCTCTGTCCAGGCCTTGTTCTCTCTGAGTCACTAACAACTTCCTCTCCTCTCTTCTGGGCACCACTGGGCATGGCTGGTCCCAATTATAGGGCTTAATTCACTGGATCCTGGAAGAGACAGCATCTGGGATAGGAATATGTTAAAAAGGGTGGAGGAGCTGGTTCTGAAGTCCCAGACATTGCGGAGACCTTGACAGAGAGGTTTACTGTATAATTGGAGACTTCCCAGCACACTGGCTGGTGACCAAAGGCAAGACTCTTCTAGTAGGGCCCCTGCAATGCTTCCTAACAGCCACCCCACCTACTGGATATTGAACCTGGGGCCTTCATACTAAGCTACAACCCCAGGCTTTATTTTTTTGTTTTTTAGTTTGAGACAAGGTCTTCCTAAATTACTATATTGCCTAGGCTGAACTTAATCTTAGTGTCTTAGCTTCCCAGAGTGCTGGGATTATAGACACATAGCAGTATGCCTGGCTAATCTTGTGAATCAAATGTGACTACCTTTGTGAAAATTAAGATTCAGAGAGGTTCAGTGAATTCTCCAAGGCCACTCAGCAGAGGCAAACTTGAAGTAGGTCTGGCTGCTACCAAAGTTTATGCTACTACATTCCATTAGGTGGGGCCCACCTTCCTGAGCAGAGAGGGTTTGCAATCCTCACTGTGGTCTCTTGAGACATGCAAGTATATAAGGAGGGGATTCAGCTCCTACACCTGCACTTAGTACTCCTCCTTCCGCCCAATGTGTCAACACTGCTTATTATGGAGCCAACACTTTAGATGGATCCATTGTCTGCCTCACACCACCTAATACATGTTATTGCACTGCCACAAATGCAGTGCACATCTAATAGTTAAGAAAAGTGAGGTTCAGAGAGATTAAGAAACCTGGCCTAATGGTGAAGCTGAAATGTGTACGTGAGTCAGCTGATTCCAATTTCTGTGGCTCCAAGTCAGTGAACGAAAAGCCAGTTGGTCAAAATATTAGTTTTCAAATACCTTGTTGGCCAATTTTCATTTTGTTGTGGAATGTTCGATTTGCTTCTTCCCCAGTTGTTTGCATGGTAGCTGGGGGCAGAAGAGAATTCTATCCATTAGAATTCTGATATAGGAACATATAAAACATATATTTTTTTCAACTGTGTTTTGGGTTAAGCACACCTGTCCTCATGATCCCTCTTTGGCTGCTATAGCAGCTGTGAGTGTGGTCTCTTTGAAACCTCCTGTGTCACTGAGGGCACCAGCATGGTGACAGCCTTTGCTAAGTCAGCCTCCAGCTTTTCTGTCTTTCCAGGTATCTCTAAACTCTTTTAATGGGCAGTGGAGGGTGGGCACCTGGGGTCACTGAACCAGCTCTCCTACACCTCCTTTGCATGTCCTCCTTAGCAGAGTCTAAAGCTCCCTTTGGAATGTGGGAGTAGAGTGCTCTTGTCTTGGGACCCCAGGAAAACCTGAGCCAGAAAGTTCCATTTTCACATCCTGTTACAAAGAAACAAAGTGGAAGTTGTGAGATAAAATTAACAAGTGCAATAAGGAAACAAAAAGGAAGCACTTTTCACGTGCCAGCCTGCTTTCTAGGTGTCGCAGTCAATCACCGTGCTCTGCTGATCGCATTTCCCATCCTCCTCTGCGTAGGCGAGACCATCAAGATCGTCATTGAAGAGTACGTGCAGCAGCTGAGTGGCTATTTCCTGCAGCTCAAGTTTGACCCTGAACTGCTGTTCCGAGCCCAGTTCCAGTACCGCAACCGCATCGCCATAGAGTTCAATCACCTCTATCACTGGCACCCACTCATGCCTGACTCCTTCAAGGTGGGCTCCCAGGAGTATAGCTATGAGCAGTTCTTGTTCAACACCTCCATGCTACTGGACTACGGAGTCGAGGCACTGGTGGACGCCTTCTCTCGCCAGAGCGCTGGCCGGGTAAGTCTCAGAGCAGCGAGGGTGCGTGGGCTCTGGGATCCAGCAGAACTGGACCAAATCCTCGTCTCCTCTTCCATAAAGGAGGCAGAGTGTCACTTCTACTGGCTAGTTGTCACCGTCCCTTGTGAATCCTCTTCTTTATTTGTTCACCCAAAAATCTCGGGCATTTCTTCAGGTGTTGGGGATATAGGGATGTGGTTCTTTGGGTCCTTGTCCCTTTGGTGATTATACCTAGAGAGGGAGAAAAATTATATCAGCATTTTAAGAACCACAATACGGAAAAGCCACAGTGCTCTGGAGCTTAGAGGGAGTTCTAGCCCAGAGATCAGAATTACGAGAAAGGAAATGATGGAAACTGAGCAGAAATTGGAAGAAAGGAGTGGGATTTCTTGGGGCAAGGAATGACTGTGCTCCAGACAGACAGGACAGCAGGAGGCATGGTAATGAGCATATTGTAATTGCTTATTAAATCAGTCTCTGTAAATGGTCTGAATTTTGTCTTCTGCAACATTCATGTATTGAAATCCTAGTCCCCAGAACCTCAGAATATGACTACATTTGGAAAAAATGTTTTAAAAAAGGAAATTAAAGTGAAATGAGGAAATTAGAACCCTAATCCAGTATGAATATTGTCTTCATAAGAAGGAGAGATCAAGACACAGACACACACAGAGGAAAGGCCATGTGAACACACGGGGACAAGACAACCTGGAGAGAGGCCTTGGAAGAGGCCAGCCCGATGGGCATCTGCAACACGGATGACAGAATTTTCTGTCATTTAAATCACTCAGATTGTAGGACTTTGTTGTGGCAGCCCTGGCAAATGAAAACATCCTCTTTCCCTGGAATCCTAACCAACTCCCTCTAAAATTTCTCCTCCTTCGCCTTTGGAGGTCCCCACCTGATTTGTGTTAGCTCTCTGAATCTCTCATTCTCGTCTTCAGCCCTCTGCTTCTCACCAATCCCTAAGCCCTGTCATAAAGTTGCAATACCAGCGAGTTAGGGCTCTGCCTGGTAATTTGACTAGCGCTAGTATGTGCTGCCACTGGGGCAGGCTGGCTGGGTTGCAGCTTCCGTTCCTGGGAGGCACAGACATGAACAGAGACAATAGCCTTTGTGTGGGACTCTGGTTTCCAGAGCATTTTTCAGAGATGACCACAATGAGTGTAGAAAGGACGGAGCATTGAGCATGGCACAAGGCAGAAGCAGAAGTGGGTTGACTCTTAGGATACTAAAAAAAGAATGAAAAGTGATAAAACAGGACTCTCCATGATAATCATCATGTGCAAAGCAGTTATCGCATGGTTGTGACCAATCGTGCGATAAGTGCTTTGCATCCTTTATCTTGTCTATTTTCCCAGACTATCTCAGGTGAATGCTCTTAACTTTCCCCATTTTTACATCTGAGGAAACTCCAACTTAGCTCAACCCGCTGCCCAGAGTTCTTGCAGTTGTTTTCTTGGGTTACCATAGCAAAAGTACCACAGACTCAACTGGCTTAAAACAATAGAAACCAGCTGAGAATGATGGCCCATGTCTCTATCCCCAACACTCTGGGAGACTGAGGCAGGAGGACCACATATTCCACCCCAGCCTGGGTGACTTAGTGATTTTGCATGACCTAATCTCAAAAACAAAAAACAAAACCTCACACATTAAACATAGCTCAGTTCAAAGGTCCTGGATTTAGTCCCCAGCATTGAAAACCCAGAACTAAACCAAACCAAATCAGAGCTTATTCTTTCACAGTTCTGGAGGCTGGAAGTTCAAATCAAGGTATCAGCAGGGCCATGTTCTAGGGAAGAATCTACTCAGTGCCTTTCTCTTAGTTTCTATGGTTGCCTTGGTGTTCCTTGGCTTGAAGATGCATCTCTCCAGTCTCTGCCTTCATCATCACACGGTGCCCTCCCTGTGTCTCCATTCTCATCGTAGAAGGACATCATTTCTGCATCAGGGTCCACCCTCATCACACATGACCTCATGTTAATTCCATCTGTAAAGACGCTGCTGTAGTCCCCTATCCACGGGCAGAGGTTCCAAGACCTGCGAGTGGAAGTCTGAAACTGCAGATAGTACTGAATCCTACATAAACTGTTTTTCCCTACACACACATACCTATAATGAGTCTTGCTTATGAATTAGTGGCAATAAGAGATCTTTAGTAACAACTAATTGACTATTTATAACATTGCTCTGTGATAGTCTGTGACAAAGTATGTTGCTATAGCCCCACCCCACCTCATCTGTGTCTGTCTCTCTTCTCTCAGAATTATCTTATTTTACTATGTGCATCTTTAGGATGGTACGTGATGATGCAGTGCCTCTGTAGAGGGATGAAGGGAGATGCAGGATACAGGCATATGGTGCAGGATTAGTTTACTACAGGAGGGCTACGTGCACGCAAGGTCTGTGATATGACAGTTGATCTGATGGCCAAGTCAGCTGCCACCTTAAGTGGCTGACGAGCAGGTAGCTTGTATGCTATAGATATGCTGGACAAGGAGATGATTCACACGCTTGGAAGGGAAGAGCGCAACTGTACTAGATTTTATCACGATACTCAGAACATCATGCAGTTTAAAACTCGTGAATCATTTATTTCCGGAATTTTCCATTCAGTGCTTTTGGATGACAGTTGACTGTGGGTAGCAGAAACTGTGCAGGCTAAACCACCAACAAGAGAGGACTGCTGTGTTTCCAAGAAAGATCACATTTACAGGTGCTGCAGGTTAAAACCTCAGGGGGAACACAGTTCAGAGGAATAGAGCTTTCTTTAGGCCAATGCTCCTTCACGGGCATGAATCAGAAGTGTTTCCCGGGGCCTTCTTTATCTTATCAGGTTACTTGGGCTTTGAGCCTTAGTTTTTCTCCCAGGGGATTACACCACCTGTTGGCGTGACTGAGAAGACTCGGGAGAGGTGTAGCTTTTGAGTCACTATATAGCTCCCCCTGGCCCACTACGTACTTCAGTGCTGGAGAAGCTGAGACTCCGTAGGGTCCTGGGGAGAGCATGATTTGGCAAGGTCTAGGACCAGGTATCTGCATCATGGCTTCTGGGCTGCCCCATTCTTTCTGTCCAGGCGGAAGACTCCTGACTTGACATTCTTTACAGGACCTCGAAGTCTCTACCATACTCTCTCCTGGCTCTCAGATCAACAGTTGTGTTTATCTCTTGGCAGATCGGCGGGGGTAGGAACATAGACCACCATGTTCTGCACGTGGCAGTGGAGGTCATCAAGGAGGCTCGAGAGATGCGGCTGCAGCCATTCAATGAGTACCGCAAGAGGTTTGGCATGAAGCCTTACACCTCTTTCGAGGAGCTCACGGGTGAGCAGCCCATTCCTGGACATGGTCGCTCTCCTCGAGGGCCTTGCAGGAAAGTGAGAGAGACTTGAAGCGAACAGACTAGGACAATACATGTGGCCAGCGCTGTGACTGTGTGAATTATAAGGAGTAGTGAGTGTAGCAGATGCCCTTTCCCGGGGAGGAAAGGAACTTCTCAGCTAGGTGTGAGGGATAAATAGGAAGGAATGTTCTAGCTGAAGAACAGAAGGAGCAAAAGGAAGTCTGGGATGTGGCTCAGTGGTAGAATTCTTGTGTTGCATGCACAAGGCCCTGGGTTCAATCCCCAGTACCACACACACACACACACACACAAATACCTAGTCAATTTCTGGTTAAATAACAGATTGTTATAGAAGGGGCCAGGGATATGACTCAGTGGTGTAGCACCTGCCTGACAAGTGCAAGCCTCAAAGTTCAATTCCCGGTACCACACAATAAAAGGAAGTAGACAGGCATGGAGGTTAGAAAGTAGGTGTCCATTTGGGGGAGCAGTCACAGAAATGCTTGGGGCAAAGGGCTTATGTTTGTTGGTGGCGCTGGTTAGTAAGGGAGGATTGGCACCAGACTGTGGAATCTTGGGTTCTATGGAAAGATTTTGAGTTTTAGCCTGAATAGTGGTTTTTAAATACCCATATAGGTACCCATATAGGCAAGCTAGTTGCATAGTGTAAAAGCTCATTAGGGTACCTAATCTATCTAGGGGGAGGGATAACTGAACTTGTAGTATGTGGTTAGCATGCACAAGGTGCTAGGTTCAATCCCCTGGATTAAAATGAAACAAAACCCCCAAAAACTAAACACAGAAAAAGCTCCCAAATCTCTAATACCTCTCCCTGAGATTCTTATTCAAGAATGTGCATATGCACACACACACACACACACACACACATGCATGTGCGCACACACTCTCTCCCACTGTCCCCAAGTGTTGGTCAGCTGAGTTGGGAACGCTTGTCACAGATAATCAGCACTTGAAGCAGGTGTGACATGACACCTCTACAGGGTTCTAGGGAGGGTGGGTTTGAGGAAATAGGTAGGGAAGCTCCATGTGTGTCTCTTCTTTGTCACTATCTGCAAACTTGTGGGTCTCCTAGACTGGGACAGAGCCTGGGATCAATGGCAAGTTCTTTGTGATCCTGGAACAGTAACCTTTGTCACTATTTAATCCCTGAGATGATTGGTCCTGCAGGGCAGAAAGGAGACTGTCACTGACGTCTGTAGCAACCTGGACACATTCTATTACATCTTTTATCATCAGCATAATAAAGGGGCTTGGACCAAGAGAAGACCCTGAAATTTACCTGTGAAGACAGCAACCTAGGCAATCCCCTTCCTCTTGTAATTGCCAGATTAGTGCCCAGAGACATGGGCAAGCTGCTTGGTGGCAGTTTTAGGTCCCTGTAATCTTTATTCCCCAGACTTAGGCTAGGACAAGGGCCAATCTGTGCCTTCCCTCCTAACCATTTCCCCAGCACCAGTGAGGCCAAATTTTTAAGACATTTGCTTAGTTGCTCAAATTATTCTTCTGGAATCTCTATTATCCACAGAAAAAACAGACAGGCACAGAAGATTCCCTCCCCCACTTTACCTTAATGATAATATGGCTCTGACTCTTGCTTCTCCCTTTTGTAGGGGACAAGGAGATGGCAGCTGAGTTGGAGGAGTTATATGGAGACATCGATGCTTTAGAGTTCTACCCAGGATTGCTCCTTGAAAAATGCCTACCGAACTCCATCTTTGGAGAGAGTATGATCGAGATTGGGGCTCCCTTCTCCCTCAAGGGACTCCTGGGGAATCCCATCTGCTCCCCGGAGTACTGGAAGCCAAGCACATTCGGTGGTGAGGTGGGCTTCAACCTCGTCAACACGGCCACACTGAAGAAGCTGGTCTGCCTCAACACCAAGACCTGTCCCTACGTTTCTTTCCGCGTGCCCAGCTCCAGTCAGGACGATGGGTCTGCTGTGGAGCGGCCATCCACGGAACTCTGAGGGGACAGTGAAGTGACATTCTGGAGGGCAGAGCTTTGTGCTGGTGATTCTAGAATGCTGAGGCCAACCCTGATGATCTCAAGCATTGGTTTTCTGGTTTGGCATTGTGAGTGTTAGAGTTGACATTTAGATCTTTGGGTCTTACCTCTTATCTGGAATAATGTGGGGTTTTTTGTGGGGTCACTCTAGAATATTGAATTCGTCATTAACCCTTCAGAATGGTAGGAGTGGTTGGTTTTCCCTGGGCTTTCCAGAAAGTACTTGACTGATTAACAAACTATAACATCAGAGTTCTGGTTGATGTGAAGTGTAGACATTCTAGAATGTAGATGTCCTGGTAAGTTCTCCTAAAAAGGTAAGGGGTTCTTATTTTATATTCTAGAATCTGGGTGGCCCTCCAGAATGTTGATTGTCTGGCTGGTGGTTTGGAATGTTGTGTTCACGGTTGATGATCCAGAACAGGGGCTGGTGGGCCAGATTAGTCCTGAGCTGAGTGTCTGGATGCTGATTCAATTCCTTTTCCTGTCCAAGGAGATTGCTAAGGGCAGAAGATCCTAATTACCAACAAGAATGCATTGCTCAAATCTGTTCCTACCCTGAAGGTTAAGAAAGTGGGATATTCTTGGGACCCCCACTTAAACTCTGGTCTAACGATGCAGAGAGAACATCAGGGCTTTTCCATGCCATTGGTTGGAAGCTGCCAGAGCTCTGTCCCCATCCAGGGCTTGACTTGTGGCAGCTGTCATGAAACTAATAAAATTCTCTTTTCAAAATTGCTTGCTATGTATATCTTTTGGTTCCATCCCTGAATGCAAAGACAACACTGAAGTGGCCTTTCTCCTAGTGACAAGCTAGGCATGCTACAATCTCAGCAGGAGACTTTGTAGGGATTTGTGGGGTCCATCCTTGTGCACGTGTTTCACTGCTGATGCTTCATTTCTTCTTGTGAATCAGGCACTGCCCTTTCCTGGCTGCTCTTCTAAAATAGCCAGTTCCCCAGCTCTGGAGATGTAGCATTCAGTTCTCACCAGCTGGTTAAAACAACTCCCTTCCTTCTGGGCAGAAACAGAGACATGGAGCTCCTGGGGAGGGGAGTGCTACAGTGCACCAACTCTGCACACTCAGTTCTCATTTAATTTTGACATCAACAGTAGAAGTGGTGAGATCCCCATTTTAAAACCAAGGAAATTTGGCTTTGGGGTGTCAAGTGACATGCCTGCCCCATAGGTGCTAGGGCCAGGCATGGAACCCACCTCTGCTGTGTTCAGAGGACCCAGCTCTCCCTTCTTTCCTCTCTTCTCTTTTCCTGCCTCCCTCCCTCCCTCTTTCCTCTGCTCTCTCTCTGGCTTAGACTTCATGCTTGACCTGATCTTGCCTATCTGGCTCAGGATCAAAGACAGAAGGTGGGGTATAGCCTGTACCTTACATGCCAGCTGCTCACTCAGTCACAAGAGTTTACTTCTCTAGGTGCTCACTGTGTGCCAGTTACTGTGATGGGGTTGGGAATACAGCAGTGAGTGATCAGTATAGGTAAGGCTGCTACCAGTGTGGAACTCACATTCCAGCAGGGTTAGAAGAGAAGGTAAATGAGAAAGCAATGAAACATGATGAATGCTGGTGAGCGTGGCTTTCCTTTCACTCAGTTTGCTTCATCAGTGCCAACTTCACCAAAGACCAGAGTGGGAGCAGTGGCATCTGGATGTCCTTTTCCTCCACTCCCAGCCCGAGATCCTTTCCCCAAACAGACCCTTGTATTCAGCAAAGAGAGAAGCAAAGACAGAGGGATAAGGTATGAGCTCGGGAAAAGGACTTTGTGCTTAACACTTTGAACATGCTGTTCCTTAGGAAAAACTATGGGCAAGAAACAACAGAAGGAAATTGGGATCTAGGCTGATGATCTTTGGGACTGGGGCTACTCTTGCAGTCAAGAAAATATTTGTTTCTACTTAGTTGGTTAAAGGATGCTTCAACCATTCTTTCCTGGCCTTGTAGATGTAGAAAAGTAATCCTTCTCTGCTGCCCCTGTTGCTTTGATGTAGAAGGTCCTTTGGGTCCCCGAAATGGGCATGGAATGGCTGTGTCTTATTTTTGTTTGCCAAGTATTTATTTCTCTTCTAATACCCCTTGCTTTACTTTCCTGACTTCTCTCATTAATTTCAGTCTCAATGGTTCATCAAGAGCATATTCTGGACTCGAGACAGGGACACTCCTGGGAAATTGCACACCTTGCCTTGGTAACTGGTCATTGAGTGGTATTCCATGGAGATTGAGATTCCTGACTCTGATTATCTCTGCAGCTGGGCTCTGCAAAGGCTATTCATTACTTCTTGCTTGTTTGATCCCCAGAGAGGCCTGGATTCCAGATCTGCTCAGGACTTTAGCTTTTCCTTCTATTCTGAGGGCTGCTAAGTTGCTTATGCCGGAGTTGGTGTCTGTTGCTTGCAAGAAAAGTTTAATCATTGCAGGCCCTAGAAAACAGAAAGCATATAATGGTTCTTAGGGGAGATTAAATCAGGGGAGATGCAATAAAATTACTGTTTTGGAAAAAGTAGCCTCTGGTGGGTATATAGCAGTGGCTGTGGTTGTGTTCCAACCCAAGGATGCTTCCATCTGGAGCCAGAGAAGGATTGTTGTGATGGTGGTTGAGATGGCTTCTCAGGAGGACTCCTATCTTGAATGCAGAGTCCTAGATTAGGTGAACTTTGCTTGGCATGGACAACTATGCCTGAAAGTTTTGCAGATGGAAACATGTCAAATGCACCAAGAAGGCTTCATCAGGGTGAATGGTCTTAATGTTCATACTTTGAACACCCATTCTTGGAGTTTTGCTTTGGTCAGCACAATGGTTGGTTTCATGTGTAAATTTGGCTAGGCAATAGGGCCCACTTATTTAATAAAGCACTAATCTAGGTGTAGCCATGAAGGTATTTTGTAGATGTGGTTAATATCTAAAATTGGTGGACTATAAACATTACCTTTGGAAACATGGGTGGGCCTTATCAAATCTATTGCAAGACCTTCAGAACAAAAACTGAGATTTTTCTAGAAAATGAGAAATTTTTCATAATCGCAGTATCAGCTTCTCCTGAGTTTCTAGTTTGCCATTCTGACTTATGGGTTTCAAGTTTGTCAACTGTAACAGTTATGTGTATCAATTAATACATATATATATATATATATATGTATTGTATATATAATATATACCCACTTATACTCTATTGATTATTTCTCTGGAGAACTTTGACTGATATAGAACTTTCTCTAGCCCTTTTAAGCAGGAAGAGGATTATTAGAGGACACTTTATAAGTCATGGAGCCATTGAGAGGACCAGGGAATTAGGCTTGAAGGCTATATGACTTGGAGTAGTGGGCACTGGTCCCATGAAGATCCCTCTGCTACTGCTACTCATTGAAAGCATCTCAAATTGTACCTTTGCTGCCAAAACCCCACTATTGTTGCCCCCCAAAATGGCAGCTGCTATAGCTACTTTCCAGAAAAATGGATTCTATATTGTGTCTACTTCTCATTTTCTTATGCTTAAAATTATGTTTATTTTGTGTTCGATTGGTGGAGTTTGGCTCATGTGTCTGTTTTACCACTCTAAGAGAGGGTAGTAAAGTGAGTTTCCTGGCATGAGTCTTGGAAAGGGGGAATTCATAATGTGGAAATTCCTTGTATATAGGAAAGGTGTCCAAAGGAGCTTGGAAACAGGAGAAATCTACCTCAGCAGATCTAAATTTTCCTAGCTCTGCTTTGCCTCTGTGGGTCCTACCTTTAGGACATTGCAAAGATTGTCAATGGTACCACTATCAACCTCGTAACCACTTAATATAGTTGCAGACATAGAGTGCAGAAAGTGAAATTATGCTAGTATGAAACAGCAGAGAAGAGTGACTGTAAAGTACACAAAGTCCATCAGTTAATAAAGTCCAAGTAAAAGAGTATCAAAAATGTTAGAATTCCCTACAACTCACCTTTCTGCTTAATCATGTTTTTCCTATAAAAAACAGACTCAATTAAAACAGTTATATGTGAATGACAGTAAGAAAAACCAAAACTTTTTTTTGTTTGTTTGCTTGCTTTTATTTAGAGACAAAAAGCAAAACAGAAAAAAAGGGTTGAAATAATACAGAATTTCAAAGCAAAAACAGTAAGAAATCACTAGTTGATAGATTACATCTTGTTATCTTAGAAGTAGTTGTTCAAGTTACAAAATCAAAGCATAAAAAAATGAATAAACAGTCAAACAATGACAGCACAAATTATTCTGTTTGATGAACTAACAAAAACTTTGTAGTATGGTTATCTGTCTTGCACACTTAAACATACATACAGTTACATGTGTATACCTACAAGTTGTTCTTTCCTTTTGAGCACTTTCTTTCCCTTTCATTATTACAATATCTATTATACATTTTGGATCTTATTACTCTTTCAATTTTTTATTATTATTATTTACTTTTTACACTAGAGAGACAATACAGTATTTACAAATGAGTCTGATTTATTTCACTTATTAAGATAGTCTCAGTTGCCTCCATTTACCTATAAAAGCCATGTACTTGGAAAAACCAAAACTTATATTTTTATTAAGCACCTTTGAGGGAACTACGCAAAGCCCTCTCCTCACTAGCTTCTCAGTGCCAGTTATTCTTATTTCGTTATGCCGCGAGGCATAACACTGGGTTACAACAACTTAGCCCATGTTTTTCTGCTGGGAATTTTTTTTTCATACAAAACTTCATCTCTTTTATTTTAAAGATAGTAAAATCCAACAAAACAGAACAAAGTCAATCAAAACAAAGCAGCAAAATTGGTATAGAACTTCAAAGCAGGATACTAAGAAAACAATAGCGACCATAGCATATCTTGTTATCTTCACAATAGTTGTCCATTCCATCAGGTATAGCAAATTCAAATCAAAAACAAAACAGAATAAAACTAATTAAAACAGAATATTGACTAAAGCAAAACAATGAGTGAAGCAAATCCCTGAGAACAACAGTAGATTTCAAAGACAGAATAGAAGGAAATCCCCCGTATTTGCTATATTGCATACTGTCATCCTCCCAAGAGATGCTCAGACCTCTGGCTCTGGGTGGACGGTATTTGCTTCTCAGCCCATGCACCAGTAGGCTCACTGGAGGCACTGGCTTTTCTCTTCCTGGAACCCACGTGGCTTGTGCGACTTACCAGAAAGACTGGCTAGTTGGCTTCTTGTTGGGTCCTCCCAGTCCCAGAATAGCCAATTCTTGGGAAGCACTGACTTTTCTCCACAAAACTTCATTTGATGCAAAGATTTTTAATATAAAAAGTGACATCTTTCAAGACAAACTGATAATGTCCTGTTTGTTTTAACGTTCTTGTTCCCAATACTGAAGGCAGTAAAGGAGGCAGATCCATATAGAATAAACCACCTTCAAATTAACAAATCAGAAAATTCCTGTAGCCATGAATAAATGCAAAGATAGGAACAAAGACACCTCAGTTTTACCCTGAATGCTAGAAAGATGCCACAGTCCGCATTCATGGAGGATATAAAAGTGCAGGTCCATTCTAACTTTTCCAATGGGCATTTTTAGCTCCAAAGAGCCTTTTTTTAGGACTTCTCTCCACTGTCTAAAATCAAAGGCAGATAGAACTTTTGAGAAAATGAACAATATCAAAAGACAAAGTATATAAGATCTCCAAAGATCATTCATTGGTGTTGTAGTTAGGGTTTACAAGGGAATATATTTAATACCGGACACATAATTTATAAGATTATTTCATAATGTTCATCCAAAAAGTCAAATGCAGAAGAGTACAGGAGATCTTTCCACATACTAAAGACCCCAAGGAATCCAGATGCGGGCCTGGTTACCATAGCAATATCCCATATGAGTCCAACTGAAGACCTAGAACCCATGAATGTCCTCCATGAGTCCAGCCGGAGGCCCAGAGCCCACAACAATGTCATGCAAGTCTGCTTCAAGGATCTGCACTGGGAAAGCCTAAAGTCCAGTGGTGGAAGCTAGAAAGTCTGCACAAGCAGGATGAAGAATCTGTACCAGCAGGCTGAAGGATCTGCACTGGATCTAGGAAGCAATGCTCAAGGCAAGGAGCAGAGCTCCCACAAAGAGAACCTCAGCCATCCTCAGTGACAGGGAAGATCAAGCTCCTTAAAGGATGAAAGCAGCTGAGTTCATATCAGGAAAACCAGTAGGGGCCAGGTATTTAGCTCAGTAGCACAACACCTGCCTGTCAAGCATGAGTTCCTGAGTTCAATTCCCAGTACCAGAAAAAAAAAAGGGAAGCCAGAGAACCAGAGAGACCAACTTCTCCAGGAGAATCAACAGCGTAGCATCTTCCTCTCCACTTCTCTTTTTATGTTGTTGGCAACAATCTTCAGGTGGGCCTCCCATATCCAAAACCACTTTACTCTCATCGCTGAGACAAAATACCCAACATCCAAAGTTAAAGGAGGGAAGATTTATTTATCTCAGTTTGTAGAGGTATCAGTCTATAATTGGCTAGCTCCAAGGCAAGGTGGCACATGGCAGAGGGACAACAGTTCATGGCCACAGGAGACAGCAAAAGCAACAGGAGAGGATAAAGAGAGAGAGAGAGAGACAAGCCTTTTTCCATCCTTTATGTTGTATGCAGGCTACCTGCCCTAGCCCAGGTGTAGAACTCACACTCTTAACCCAATACTGGACCCTGAATCAATCACAAACTCCAGAAGCCCACACACATGACTGCATGAGGTCTTGGGGTGACATCTAAACAAACCTTAACAACTGGTAAGTGAACTGCCATGTGAGAATCCAGTTAAGCATTTTAGCATATTCATCTCCTTTTCCCCCCAGTACTATGACACAAAAAAACAAACAAACTCACTAATCAGTTACTAACGAGTCCCCTGCGCACCAAGAATGTGCTGAGTGCTGCCTCCCAGAGTTCTTCACTACTGTGTTGGTGTAAAGAAAAATAGCACATCATGTAATGAACACATACTCCATGCCAGGAATCATGAATCATGCAAGATCCTTTCAATTACCTATAATCCTCCCAGAAAACTAGAAAATACTGTCAGCCTTTTTACACATATTTGATAATAGGACAATCAAGGCACAGTGTAAGTATGCAGCTTCTCCAGTGTCATACAGTTGACAAGTGTCAGAATCCATGGGGTTTCAAGACCTGTGTCCAGGTTCTTTTTGCAATCTGCACTAGTAAGAGCTGGATAAAGCCTTATCCCCTGAAAAAAGACAAATGGAA